>JAUELD010094253.1:0-18913 GCA_031471615.1 Aglantha digitale | reverse complement strand
AAATGCAATTACGGCGGGAATATTTAAATTTCAAGAAATGTTTCATCTTCAAAAAACAGGTATTGTTTCTCTTTTTTTCTTTTTTTTTTTATATCTTGATTGGTATAAAGAACTTTCAAGCTATCAACTAGAAACTATCGTAGATCTATCGACGATTTCAACAACAAACAAACACGAAACTAGTGTAAAAAGCATAAAAACGTTAAACATGTTTTCCAATAGTTGAGCAAAACAAACCATATTTACAATCAATTTAGAACACCACTCGAAGTTACTATTGCTATAATCAGAATAAAATTATCAGAACTTAAAAATAATAAATCAGAATGTACTAATACGCAGTTTTTTTTCATAGGTGCTCAGTGTTTTATTTTAAAAGAACAAAATTCATATAGAAACTATTATTTTTAATTATTCTATATATCTTTAATACAACGAATCTTTAATTTAAAATTATTTTTATGTAATCAAAACTTCAAAATCATTGTAAAAGATCGATTCAGCTGAAATAATTTAGTAAGAAAAACTCAATTCAAAAGTCGTAAAAATATATAAATGTAATACAATGCATAAAATATATAAAAGCGATTTTTTTATTCTTATTTCTGCACTTCTATTGAATATATCTATGTTGACGGCATTTTTTCAAAAGTTTTACGAAAAAACTATAACAACTACATTAATCTGAATTAAAACGTATATCTGAAAGAAAATAATGCAAGTTTTGTTTAAATGATATAATTCTTTTGATTATTTATTACATAATCGTTAATTTTCGAGACAGGTCAGCTTCTGTAATTATTTTAGGTAAAATAAACGCCGAAACATTGAAGTTAATGAAAACTGCACGTTGCGGTGTAGCAGACAACTTGTATGCTATGAGCAGTGGCAACAGCACTTATATAGGTGCCAAATTTGATAAAAATGTATTAACATATGTTATTGAAAATGACTGTGACGATTTATCGAGAGATACAGTTAGAAGAATTATCTATAGCGCATTTAAAATGTGGGGAAATGTAGTGCCTCTGACATTTAATGAAGTTACAGATCCACGTGCAGATATAAAAATAGCGTATGTTCAAGTGTTACTTACATTGATAATTTTGTGTTTGTTCTTGTTATGGTGTTAATGAAATTACCTAATAAAGTACGCAGAAGGAAAAACCTTTATAATCGACAATTTTCGAAAATAGATCAGATTCAATATTCAATATGATTTGATGACAATAACACTTAGAAACAAAGGATTACTGAAATCATATCCTTGTTTTATCCTTAGGTTTGCGCATGGAAATCATACGTATGATAATATTAGTAATTGTTCCTCATTTGATGGCCCTGGTAGAGTTTTAGCTCATGCATTCTTTCCTAAATCTGGAAGACTACATTTTGACGACGATGAAACATATACTGAAGGAGATCCAAATGGTAATATTCAACTTTGTTTATGTTTCATACAAAGTTTTCCTTTTATACTTTTTTATTTGCAATATCACAAGGACATAATAGCCAATTATTCTTCAGCTAATAAATTTCATGCATGAAACCAAATACAAACATAAAATATTAAATTAGTAAGGATATAAAACAATGACAGGACTTAATTGTTTCTATCGTTGAAAGCAATGCCATAATTAACTTTCCGTGATAGGCCGTCTCCCTCATACTAAGTCTTATTTCGAATAAACTTTATTAGAAAATCTTAAAAATAATTCTCACGCTACTTATTTTTTCTTTCATTTAATAAATTCTTTAAAAATCAATTATTCAATTCATAAATGTTATATTGTAAAACTATCAGGTAAAGATTTGCTCGTGATTGCAGTCCATGAAATTGGTCATATATTGGGTTTAAGACATTCTACAATTCGAGAAGCCATCATGTTTCCTATATATACGGGATATCAACCCAACTTAAAGTTACATCTCAATGATATTTTATCACTCCAAGAGGGTTACGGAGTTAGACCAGGTTATCAACACCCGACTGAAAGTACAAGCAAAAGTATGAAAATATATATTATTTATGTGTTTTTATGTGTTTTTCATCGTTCACTAACTTCTAAATTAACAAGAATTACTAATCCAATATGTTGGAAGATAAGTGTCAGAAATAATTTGTTTATTTAAAAATCAATTTATGAAGATAGATTTATTTATGAAGATTTTGTGCATGTTCCTTTGATTATGAAAAATTTTGCTTTAAACTATTATTAGTACATAATAAAATGAGCAAGAAGAAATTGATAAAAACATTCAAAGTATACCTATGCCTGACAGACACAAGTAGAAACTGATAGACACTTTTTAATGCTTTTACATTGATAAGGTATGGTAAGATAAATACATAATTGTTTTAACATTAATATTATATACTGATTAATTTTCTTTTAGTCACTACACAAACTCCGTCAAAAGGTAATAACAATTTTTATATACTGAGGTAAAATATTTAAAAAAAAAAAAAAAATTATTGAGAACGTACATGCAAATATATGAATAAATATATTGTTGATGTGTTTGACTCCATCGTATCAAGCCATTTCACCACCATTTAAAGTTAACCAGAATCACTAAACAAATAACTTAATTAAGAGTCAGAAGATAACTTTTTTATTTAAAAATCAATAGACCAAAGTAACTGGAAACGTTTATACTATGAAGATTTTGTAGATATTACTTTAATCAACAAAAATATTGTTTTAAACCATTATTAGTACTTAGAAAGACAGCAAGAACAAGTTGATAAAAATATTCAAAGTATACCTAAGCTTGACAGACACTTTTAAATGCTTTGACATCAATAAGGTAAGGTTAGATATATACATAATATATTTACCATTGATATTATATAATGATTAATTTTCTTTTAGTCACTACGCAAACCCCGTCAAAAGGTAATAACAATTTTTATATACTGTTGATTTTATCTAAAAACATTTTTTTCTCTGTTAAAAAAGTACACGCAAAAATATGAAAATATATCTTATTTATGTGTTTTATATTAAAGACTCCATCGTATCAAGCCTTTTCACTGACTTCTAAATTAACCAGAATCACTAATCCGATATGTCATTTCGGAGTCAGAAAATCATTTGTTTATCTAAAAATCAATAGATCGAAGTTTAATGGAATCGTTTATGCTATCAAGATTTTGTAGATATTCCTTTGATCGATAAAAATCTTGTTTTCCACAAGTTACATTTTTTAAAACAAATTCTTTAACACAAATAAAAATTAAAACTTACAACAAGAAAAAATCAAAGACAATCTTATCTTTGTTAGTATAAGGAATAACTTGAAGTTTTTTTTTGAAATAAAAATAAAATTGAATTATGCTGTGACAATTTTAGACACTTGAATCAAGTTAATATCTTTTCTTACTTGTCTAGTTAAACGATTTAACGTTTAGACTGCATATGACTTAATAGAATCCATCAAAAAATATAATATTCATGATATAACTTGTTAATTTGTGTTATTTAATTGTAGATAAATGTACTAACGTATTAACAAACATATTTTGTTCCGACAACGAAAAGAATTGCAAAGTAGAAGGGGCCGGTTGGAAGACTTATATGGAACAGTACTGTCGCAAAACATGTGGATATTGCAATGGTGAGAAAGGCAATAATTAAAAATTACACTATTATTTAAATATATTGTTTCGAGCATACAGTTTAATGATGAAAAGTGTAACCAGAAGTGTTAACATTTTTAGGTGAATAAACTACAAGATGTTATATTTGTTTATCTACTATATATTCAACCTAACAAGCAATAGGTCATTATCAAAGACCTATTTTGATAGACCTACTTTGATAATGACCTATTGCTTGTTAGGTTGAATATATAGTAAATAAACAAATATAACACTATTATTATACTTAAAAAAAGAACTAAAACAAATTGATAAAATTTATTAAAGTGTACTTAAGCTTGACAGACACAAGTAGACACTGATAGACACTCTTTACTGCTTTTACATCGATAAGGTAAGGTAATATAGATACATAATTGTTTTAACACTAATATTATATACTGATTAATTTTCTTTTAGTCACTACGCAAACCCCTTCAAAAGGTAATAACAATTCTTATATACTGATGTATTTTATCTAAAAACATTTTTCTCGGTTTTTCTCGGTTGAAAAAGTACACGTAAAAGGAGTCGAAATTCAGAGAATAATTTATTTATAGTAGAAATATTGTTAATACATTAAGATCAATCACCTCCTACTTTAATGAGAAAAGCAAGTTAACATTTGCAGTCAGTTTGTAATAAAAATTACATTGGGAATAAATTAACTCCATGTACCTGTTTTGATATTTTACAAATTAAGTAATTTTCAAAATTTAAAATTACTAGTATGACCTTTTTTACAGGCTGCAGAGATGTGCGTGAATTTTCATTTTGTGATTCAAATAAACGACAGTGTAATGATGGTAGCGCCGATCAGAAAAAGTACCTGCAAAAATATTGTCATAAAACATGTGGCTGTAAATGATGTAGTTGAGAAAAGTGTATCAAAACATATTGTTTTCTATATGATGCGTTAATCCTGGGTGGTTTATATTTGTTATTTTTCCTAAGTTGATCTTTATATTTTGTATTTTTGTTTAGAACTTGACTATTCTAGTTGAAGTTGACTTTTTAAATTATTAATAAAGTGCATAGATCAAAGTTTATAAACCTTATCTTCCGATTGAACATAACTTGTTTTTTTGTCGGTGTAAAAAAGATTCTTTTTTTATGATCAAAATGAATGTTTGCTCAACAGATGTTTTTAGGAGTATTAAAACGTATGTTTCTAAGGGAATACAAGCTTAGATATTAATCTTTAACAAAATAAGTTGAGTCGAAAAAGCCTTTTGAATTGTCTGTTTTACAGAGAATAAGCAGCATTGCCTTTTCATTTCCACAAAACTGTTTCCAAGATTTCTACTATATGCTATTCCCGACAACACATTTCTAAGATTTCTACTATATGCTATTCCCGACAACACATTTCTAAGATTTCTACTATATGCTATTCCCGACAACACAACCTAAGAGCAGCAACATATGCAGAAAGTGTTTTATTTGATACCAAAGCATAAAAGTTGAAATTAAGTTCCTTATATATCATCAAAACACAATATTTTGCTTTTTCCTATGCCTTTAATTACATTCCGTATTTCATTTGAAAATTTGTGATTTATTATTATGAATAATTTTTAATTTGAAAACTCATCTTTAATTTATATTAAATCCACATTTGTTGGCACCTTTTATAAGAAAACCTTATATAATAAAGATTAATTTTAAATCGAATTTCTTTATGATATTAACAAACACATTTTTTGGTTCTAAACAAAAATTTTCTTCTTAGGAATTTAAATCCGTCCAAACAATGGATTTATGCTAAAACTGATTTAACTAAATCACCTAATTGGGTTATTCCTACCAGGTGAGTGAGATGTAAGTGTTATATTATCTCATGAAAAATTTGGTATTTGTTATGTTTAACCTTGCTTCTTTTCCTAAATATTCTTAAATTTTCTTATATATTTTATAATAATCTTTTATTAATACTCACATATTATGTCACATTTCATAATAATTTTATTTATTTAATCTGTTATACATACATATAATTGTTGTTTCATTAAACGCCCCTCTATAAAAAGCAACAAACGAACTAACAAACCTTCATTAGAAGGCGTTCCTACACACGCACCTATATTTTATTCACGATTTGTATTTCGTAGAGCGCAAAAGTAATTTTATAGTGCCAACTTATGTGATAAAACGTTTTATATAAAAAAGTTACAAATGTTTAATTAAGTGAAAATTAATATATATATTTTTTAATCATGGATATGTTAAAATTGTCAATGGAAGATTTGAAAAAGAGTGACTTAATATAAGGTTTAGAGGAAATAAGTTCGAACTATGCTAGAGAGTAAAGAGAATGAAGAATCTATCGTTTATACTTTAATATTATTAAAGAACTTAATACTGAAATTATCAATATTTAAAGAAAATCTTGAATCAAAAAAAAAAAATCAAGGTGAATAATAATGGAAGATTAGTGAACATTGAGCGTCATTGTTTTGAAAAGATACAATACGTTCAAAGAAACACTATTGAGATATCTTGTGTACCAGAAATTTCCGACAGTAATCTCCAAGAAAAATTTATTGATGTATATAAAAAATTTAATGTTCGCGTTTTATTACTAGTATTTATTTCTCTCCCTATACCAATAGTTTTGCAAGCAATGTGTGTATTTTTTGACTATAAAAATTCATGTGCTTAAATTTGATGAAAGAATTAAAGAATTCAACTTAAGTTTGTAAATGCAAATCATGTTCCCTTGAATGTCACTTTACTTGTTCTTCTTATATAGATGGAAATTTAAAAGTTTATAACTGTACAAAATATTCCTTTAAAATACTTCCTTTCAAGATAGTCCAAGCTCTGATGTTTTCCCATCTGATTTTAAAAAAACATTTTTTAAGCAATGTAATACCCAAGATAATAATCATTTAATTTTGATATAAACTCAAGTTATGCAAGTATCAACGACATCATAGACATATAAATAAATGGACGTGGAGCGCGGCTTCGTTGCTATGAGTTACTATTGAAAAGAGAAATTCTAAGAGAAATACGGCGTTATGGTAGAATTTTAAATTTTTTTTCAAAACCATACCGACACATTCTAAAATACTAACGTCGTTTCTTACCAAACTTACGTCAATGCATGAACTAAAGCGTTTTTTTTATCATTATATAAAATAGTCATTTAAGGCTTTGGATGGAAGAGAAAAAAAAACCGACATTTTTTGAGCAAATCTACCCACCATGTTTAGATTGTAAAATTGCATACCGCAATATTTTTTTAAGCCTAATAAAAATTATGACATTAAGAGTTAAGAAACTGTTTATTCTAGGTCATTACACTCTACACTTCCTTGGAGCTCCCTACAGTTTAGAAATATAACATCAATTTTTGGCTGTTTTGCCGTTATTTTGAGCTATTTGCCTTCCTTAACTCTTCAATCATCAATATCTTTGGATTAAGATAAAAAATATTTCGATATCACAATAATTATTTTATGCAAAATAATTTATCAGAGCATTGAAAAAAAGAGTTGAAATACTAATTACGGTAAGCCACTTTACCCTACCCTGCCTTGACGATCACTACATCGAAGAACCCTGTTTTTTTTGTTTTTTTGTCGTTATTGAAATGACGTTTCCGAGTTAGTTTGATTTCAAGATATTCAGTTTTTTTATAAAAAACAGTCAAGACAGACAGTCAAAAAAAAACTCAACAGAAATTTTATTTTATTGTGAGTAGCTGGACAGGATTTATTTGCTTGTGAACTATTTAAAATAAAAGATATACGGATAGCAAGCTTACATTTATCTCCTTGTTTTGACTATCGTTTATTTTATATAAACTAGCTAGCTTATACTATTTTAATTATTTCGGTGCTTAGTTAAATATTTGTTTTGAAAATGGTAAATGCACATCTTTCTTTTAATAAGAAAAAAATATATATCTAAGTATATTGGTCTAGGCTTCTTTTTACTTTGTTTCGTAAACAGATAAAGTTATACATTGATTATTAAGTGAGATAAAACACAGTGAAACAGTAGTATATATAAATATATTTATATATATTTAAATAATTTAGCTCTTTTACTTCAAAAACTTGGTGTGGAAGAGCATACCTTTCCTGCCCTCCCCTTCAGTCTGTGTAGCGTACACGTAAAGCCCACTCAGATATTGTTAAATGAAAAACTTTTTGGGACAATATTTATTCGTATATATTGTTTTTCATTTTGTCCGTAATGAGCATACACCACTATTTAAATGCCATTCTCAACAACTTTTAATACGAAGCAAAGATATATAAACATATTTTAATTTAAAATTCAAATACTGTTATAAAAGATCGTTATTTTCAGATAAATACGAAGTGCAAGAATCAATTTTAGCCGTAGCTTTTAGTTATCGCCCTGTTGCTACCTACGCTAAATAGTTCAGCCGGTTTGCTGACATTCGTGCATTCGGTTTACTGACACTCTTAGTTAAATCTTTGTCACTCATGACTGTCTTGCTATTACTCGTCACCGTCTTGTCGTCACCCATGAACATCTTCTAGTGGCGTTATCCATGGTTTATATCTCTTGTTTCTATGGAGGACTTATTTAAAAAGTTTTTAGGTTGACGGGGTATATTTTTTGACTTTTATTTTCCTGATACCTTAGCCATTACGTTTATATATATGGGCTTATTTTAAGGAGATTCTATCAATATTTCCATTTTTGAGACCATAACAATTGCAGGTACATATGACGTAAAGATTTGATGGTATATATGAATCTAACCATTTTGATATGTCGTGGACAACTTCCAAATTTCAATTTCTAATTAGAATAAACTGAAAGTCAGATAAAGCTATTCTTTAGTATATTATCAAAAATCTAGTTTTATTGCAGATTTATTTTGTACTTTTGCTAAAATCTGTGACATGACTAGCTTATAATACTTATCACTTAACTAGAGTACAAATTTTGTCATAACTTTAGAACGAAACTTGATTCAATAATTATATTGTAAGGGTAGCTATATTTGAATGAAGTTTCATTTGAATATTTTTTTAAATTTGAGTCTGAGCACTTGATTCCAGGCCTAACCATCGGTTTTCAAAGAAAGAGTATTGGTAACTTAGTGCTTAAGATTCTATTTTAGCAATTTTAAAAATCGAAAAAAGAATTCGATATTATTATGTACGTACCCTGAAAACTTTTACGCTTAATCATGTTTCGTTCGAAAAAAATAACACGTTTTGCAATCTAATCCAGTGATTTTACTGATTTAACAGATTTTAGAAAAACGGGGGTTCTTAAAAAATCTTCATGAATCTTTAACGAACCGAGATTTTGATGTACAGCAAAAGAATTGTTATATCTGACTTTCAATTTATTCTGAAATTTGAAAGTTGTCACAGCCTTTAAGTAATTGTACGAAGATTTTTAAATGATAAAACTTAATGATTTTTTAAAAGCTATATACATGAAACAGAATTTAGCAAATATTTCTAAACTAACAATAAAAGATGTTTTTTTTATTTTACTTTGATAATATAACTAAACAATGAAAACTGGCGCCAATTTGTGTTTACTAGTCAAGTAAACATTAGTAGAGGGTTAATATGAAACAAAAACTGCTATGTGAACAGCTTTTCAGATGACTACGCTATTCTTGAAATAAATAAAGCTTAAATAGTAAAATATAATTTGTATTTTATAATCGTTTCTACTTTGTAATTAATCGCTTAAACTAACCTCAACATGAAGTCTATAATAACTGTCATACTGATAGTATCATGCTTAGTTGGAGGTTTTCTTTCTAATCGTAAGTAACATTATTGATTATTCTTTTGTTAGCTTACAGTGTTCAACTTCTGATAAAGACAGAGTTATTATTGATAACAAATCAAAAACTACATTTAGAAGTAGTTGTTTTTAATGATGCCTCTTAGACAACTATCTTTACCAGCAATAACAAACAAAGTTATTTCAACTACGAAATAAAACTTGAGCTAATCAGTGGTAACATCCAATGTATTTTTTTCAGTTTTCGGAAACTACATAAAAATAAATAGTTACTTATCACCCTTCCATCTCATTTATAACAAAGTTTATATATGTATATTTTAAGTTGGATTTCTTACTACAAAAGCTTTTATTCTGTATAACAGATAATAATTTTCTCAGTATTTCCAATTATTTATCACTTTTTATTCCTATCTGTAAAAACTTTTTTTTGGTAGAATGTGAATGGTTTGCACAACTATAATTAAGATGATAACTAACTTAATTAAAAATGTTATTTCCAAGAATTAAAATGCAAATCGGTGAAATTTTTTAGGTTTATAGATTTTAAATGATGCTAATTTCTTTTTTTTTGGATCAGAACTTGTTAAAAGGTCTTTGTAAGCTATTTTCAGTACTAATTGAAGTACCTAATTGAATTTGATTTGGTCGTTTACTTTTTCATTGCTATAAAGTGCCCTTTTTTAAAGAATGTACGTACTATTTTTTAGCAAATGTTTTGTTTGCTACGAGTGTTATAAATGGTAAGCCAAGAAATGTGAGTTTTATTTTTTTTCTTTAACTTATTTGTAAATATTAGTGTTTTCCGTAAGATCCTGTAAGTAGCTATCTGATCATGTAAGTACTTTTAAACAATCAGCAAAATTTCCGCAGTAAGAAGGCGTGGTTTAATAGTTATAATAAAGGTTGTTTAACAAACAAAAATTATTAAATATTTTCAGAATTATTTCAAGAATTTTGAAATAATTTGTTTTTTTCTTTTTAGTGTAGAGGTATATGGAGTGCATGCAGACGTTCTCCACTGGCCGAACAAATAAAAGATCCATGTTACAATAGATATTTGAGGTGTAACCGTTAGTTGCATATGCCCAGGGAAATATATTTGAACTAAAATAAAATAAGTTTATTTTTCATTCCTGAACTAACTTTTGGGTTAAAAGTTTCAGCATCCAACCAACATATTCAGCATCAAGACATGTTCATATGATTGTTTTTTAAAAAATGGGTTCTTAGAAACAACGAAAAGAACCTTTATGTTTTATCTTTAACCGTCGAGAGATAAAATTACCGTGAACATATTGTATGGCCCTGTTGCAACAATACAATTTTCACCTAAATTAAAATAAAAAAAGGCAATAAGACGTCGCGCAATTGATTGTCAAAATCATTGTTTTACATTGCAATAAAACCAATAAAATATTTTGTAAAGAAAAAACTGACAAAACAGCGACCGATCAGAAAAGGACACTCTATAAATGTAAAACCATAGATATGGATAAGAATAATTAAGTAAAAATTGCGTGTAATAAGAGCGGTTTTAATTAAATGCGTGGGCTGCTTTTCAAGAAAACCAAAGAATGCAAGAACTGTACATTTTTTTTTTCTTTTAATGTTTCAACATTTTATTATTATCACCCACAGTTATTAAACAATGATGGTCGGGGTTTGTAAATTATGAATGTATGAAAAGATTGGCTACTAAGATTTTTTTAAAAATATGATATTATTTGAAATTTTTTTTTGTAAACAAACCAGCACCATTCTTTTTATCCAATTGACACTTGGGTACCAAAAAGACAGGACATTTGTCTATTTAGTTGTATATTTGTTTTTAAGTTAAATTCAAAGTAAAACAATGACAATAAAAAGAGAAATCTATTGATAATTTATAGCTGATATTAAGAAAAAAAATAATCATCGGGCTTGCGGTGGTAGCGCAAACCCAATTAATTATAATTATATTCAGGGCAGATTTGTCTCTGAATCTATGAAACAAAGACAAGGAAAAAAAATAAATAATAACCATCAACCTACACATTAGTAGAAACATTTAAAGGAATAAACTTAAAAAATAATTGATCTAGAATTTGCTTCCAAGATGATACTCAGTTTAAACACTGGATATGTTGCATCTGATTAGATGACAGATATGATAAATTTCATTTGTGGGTGGGTGGTGGTGAGTTGGTGAGTGTTTTAGCAAATGAAAATAAATTAATACAAACCAATAACATAGTGTTCAAATTTTCAATTTCACTCAAACTAGTGTAGGTGTTCGGATTTTAAGTTGTAAATAGTGGGATAACTAACTGAAAGGTAAAGCATATTAAAAAAATTACTCTAAAATGTACAAAAAATGAGGAAGCATAAAAAAAATTCTGTTCTCCTCTTTAAATAATTCACAGTTTTTTGTTTGATGCATCCATCTTTTTTAAAGGAAATACATTTATTTCAATATAGAATGCCATATATTTATCAATACCCACTTTTCTTAGGGATGCAATAAAAAAATTAGTAAACAAAACGGTTCTTTCAAAACAAATAAATCAAGAGAAAAAGGAAACTTGCCAAATGTTTGAACTCTCAATAAACTTTCAACACAACACATCATCAACTGATGAATGTGCATCTAACAGTTTTGGAATTTGCTCCCAATGTTTCATATAAGGTATATATTTTTTAAGTGAGGTAACTCTTAGAGATGCTTTTAGGATGTTGCATATGCATTAAACAGTTTTGGAATTTGTTCACACTGTTTTATATAAGGTATATATTTTTTAATTGAGGTACCTCTTAGAGATGCTTTTAGGATCTTCTCCTTCAATTTTTGTAGAGATTCATTGCTATAAGTTACATTCTCTCTGCTTGTGGATGCCTCATCTCTGGCTTGTGTGTTAACCCCAGATTTGTTTTTCCTATCGGAATTCTGAAAAGCTGATTGTTTGGTAGCTGCATTGTCAAAGGGAAACCAGTACTGTGTTGGCCATTCTGGAAATACCAGAATACACTCTGTAGAATCCCTCTGAATCTTGGAAATTACTTTCCCCAAAATGCTAAATGGAGGAAAAATATGTATGTTCAAAAACAGATTTTTCAGCATGGATAGTGAACCCCAATGTACAAAGTAACGAAATAGTATCTCTAATGTTACTCATACATTGTTCTTTTGTTTCTCCCACTAATAATGAATCATTTAAAAACACTACTGAGATGTGTCCAAGTTTACTTAGGTGTGAAAATGGGACCTTGGCCAATTTTTTAAAAAATGCTCATTGCCAGTCCATAACCATTGGGCATGGAGTTATATTGGTAAATAAACTTTCTCTGCTGTAATTTTAAATATTTCCTATGATTGTTGAATAAAGGCACAGAATAAAATGAATCCTTAAGATCTATTGATGTCATATAAGCCTCTTGTTGCACTGAGTCAATAATGTTATTAATGGACTCCATTTTGAAATGTTCATACAAAATATGTTTGTTAAATAATTTAAGATTAAGTATCATTCTTTTTGTACCATGTTTATTCAATCTTGTAAATGTGCCTGAAATAAAATCATCTTTTTGTCGTAAAGAAGGTGTGAGAACATTTATTGGTAGAAGTTTTTTTAATTTCTACACCAATGATTTCAGTTCCTGCGTTAGACATGGAGTGCAAGGCTGGTTTAGACTGACTTGTTTTTTTGAAAGAGTCCAATTTGTTAATAACCACTTCCTTGTTTTTTATGTGACACTAAACTTTGATTAGTTTTAATGGTTTGAATCCTTTTTGGAACAACATCCCCAAAAAGGAATTCAGATTGTTCAGGAACGTTTTTGGCTAATTCTCGGTAAATATGATCCAATGTATAAGTAATGCTATAGCATCAGTACAATTTTCAATAATAGGGTTGAGACTATTTTTAAAGTCTTTTATTGGTAGATTCTTGTTGTTTTTAAGATCTAATAAGCTGTCTGTCACATTGGTCATAGCTAACGTGCCCTTAATCAGCTTCTAGCTCGTTTGCAATGTCATTTAAAAGTTCTTCATCTTCTGACTCCTCCTCAATATTGTCCCCAGTGAGTTCTCTTATTCTAGTCTCCATAGTGTCATTGTCAGGGATCGAAACTGTGTCATTGTTATCAGTTGGGACTTTATCACCATTATCAGAGTGTGAATTATCAGTTTTATTATCTGATGATTGCATTTTGCTTCTTGGAGCTGGGCCAGATTGTAACTTGCTCTTTTTGGCATTGGCCCCAAAGCTTTGAGGTTCTTCCTCAATCAAAACAATCTTCCTTTTGCCAGAATTTTGATTTAAATAGACTGTAATAAATTTTCCAGTGATTCAGAAAAGATTGTAACGTTTCTATTTGCTGTTTAGCATGACTAATAAAAACTAAATTCCAATCATCCGCAATAGTAGATGATGTAGTTTGAACGACATTTTGTAGTTTTAATGGAGAATATGTTTTTATTGTACCTAGCTCTGGAATATTATCATATTCTATTATATATGTATAATAGTTAATCCAATAATGTATAATAAAGTTAAAATATTTCAAGAATTTAAAAAGATATAAATTTGGTAAAATGATTATTTCCCGGTTAGCTCCGTCTATCTTGAAAGCGTGATTGATATGTCTTGATTATCCAGATTGGCTCTCACTTATCTCGCCGAACAGATGAAGTGAGAACAAATAGCTACATCCATGGCGTATAAGTCGTACACAACGAACAAATATTCTGTATAAGATTGATAAATATATTTAATAATTAAAAAAACTCAATATTTTTTAATTTTCTCAATAAAATGGAAAGAAGAGGTTTAATGAAATGAAAATGTTTGCTTTTTGTTTAATGTTTGTACAATGAATGATTGCAGTAGAAATGGCAATAACAAGACACGATTCTAATATGCACACAAAGTTTTCTGTTGTGACAACGGGATTTAAATTCAAATATGTAATTGAAATTTTTAGCAGCGTTACATTGGCAGACTGTGCAGGTAATTGTCTTTACAATACATTTTGTGAATCAATCAACTACACCAAGCTAACACAGGACTGTGAACTAAGTGATCGTGAAAAAACAATTGGAATATGGTTTCTGATACACACTGGAATCACTTACAAACTGAAGACACAAAATCAAGCGATATAATTTTTTCAGCAAGTTGTCAAGTTATATCAAGTGTACTGTTTACTAAAGATAGCTATGATCATGTTGTGAGAGAAAAGTATTGCAGGCGCGGTTTAGGGGTAGTGCAATGATGCAATTGACCAGCAAATGAGTGTCTCTTTTTGCTTTTATAGCAGAATGGTTAATATTCCCAAGAACCAAAAAAAACTACTTCCTAATTTATAAATCATTTGGAAATCTACGCAAATACATTTGTTAATTTTTTTAAAAAAAATAACTTTTGCCTAAAATATCTTCGTCCACGGGACTTTCACGATTTTGCATCATTTGCCGAGAATTTTCATCAGTATTACTGATGCAAATGAGTACGACCGTTTTAATGGAGGCGGTTTTAAATAACTGGTTGCTACCAATCGAAATTGAAAGTTGAAATTAAAAATGAATTCTCGATAATACGCAATTCTCTCCAAAATTTGGAGAGGACATCAGAGTTAGCAAGGCTACTACGTCTTGACACATCTTGACATTGAAGTTGAATTCTCCTGGTCTTATTTGTTACATCTATAATTTTATTGTTGTATTTAATTATTAACTCTGTCTTTTTTTCTTTGAACCGTATTTTTTAGGATGGACTTAGGGGAGGAGACAAAGTTGTTGCTTACACATATTGATATGGATATGGATACAGGAGAAAATACGAAAAGATTAAAGAAGTTGAAAGAAGGAATACAGAGGTCAATGGAAAAAGAAAAAGTATCAAAACTTTCACTTGGCAAACGTAGCTAGAAGAGACCGAATTGGAGAGACCCTCATCCCCTTGAAAAGATTTGTCGATGAACCACATGGTTCCTCTGATGTATGTACTGTCTGTTTTCTTATTTTTGTTTATCAATAGCAATATGGTGTTCTTTATATATTTTGATATACAATAAAATTATTATCAAACTAAAAAGTTGGAAAAGTAATCGTTAATTCAAAAATATATATGAAATATATATACACAAATAATGAAGAAATAAGAAACCAATAAAACAAGACTTTTATTGAACTGTGTGAACATGCATTTAATGTTATCTTATAAAACAAAAGAACTTAACTTTTTAATTATTTTATTCAATTCCAAAAACACGAGCCTGTACAAAATATCATTATGGATTATAAAATTATGGAATAAAATTCATATTGAGGAATCAAATAATTCTGTCGTTTTAAGTTGATTATTATTATTATAATTTTGTTTTCGTTTTATGTTAGGGTATTTTACAGAATAAATATTTTAAATATTTTTGTATTTTACGCATTCTGTTAAAAAAAAAAAAAAATAATTCTGAAATTCTTCAACAAAATATTAATATTTTTTTTGTACAAAGAATCTAGTGACAAATAATGTTTATCTATTTAAATGTCGAGTGCTGATGGGAGTTGTTTATAAAACTCTTGTTCGTTGTTGTTGTCTGGTATTTTGTAACTGGAGATAAAGAAAATTTTGAAGAAACCTCATTTAGAAAAAACATAACTGTACCTTGCTTAGACGAGTTGAGACATTCGGTATTCATCGAGTTGATTAATGGTTTCTATTGTATACCATCGATAATGTCTCAAAATCCTGATTTGTAAAAACAGGGTTAAATCATTTATGCTTCGATATGATTCTAATAAGATAGATTTCAGCACATTTGATGCAGAAATTGACACTTGGGAGACACAGTGTTAAAAAAACAAAAAGTTAAAACTTTACCAAAATCAGTTTCAGAGACTATTTATAGAACTACTACATCACTGTATTCTAACATGTTCAAAGTACTTCATTTGCTAGCTGTGTTACCAGTGACAACATGCTCATGTGAGCGTAGGCTTAAAATTGCTCGAGGTTTACTAAAAATATTTTGTAAACAAAATATACGTTATGGACAAAGAATTTTTTTTTTTTTAGAAAGCCTTCTATTTATTTATATGAACAAACTGAGACATGTATACATCTGAAGAATTTTTGCTTAATTTTTATGTTTTACCCTCCATTTACAGGAGGGAGTGCAACCTGGCAACAACAAATAATCGGCAACAATTTTGTTGTTATTTTTACTATAGCGGCAGTTAGGTTTATAGATATTTTCAATTCTTGACAGTTTGATTTTAGTTAATAGAGTTGCTTGAAAAATGAACTTTTTGGCTTAATTTCTATTAAGTATTTACTTAATTACTATATTAACTAATTTTTAATTTCATAGCAATATGTTTTAATAATAATTGATAGATATTGTATGTATATATGACAGCTGTCCTTATTGTCGATTTTATGGAATTTTAAAAGACAAATATGGCATATGTAATTTGCGCCGTGAGGAGGCGAAATTATTTCCTGTGTATACGCTCGCGTATTTTATGTCTTTACACCCTAAGTCGTAATGGTTTATTTAGTATTCAAAAAGTGCACCACTAAAACTAAATCCTAGATCCACCCCTGGTATTGCACCGATATCCCAGTTAACAATTTCATTTTGGTTCAACCTAAACAGCAGTAGAGAAAAAAACAGCTATATGATTTTAGCTTTTTCATCACTGCTTGATTTTAACAAAGGGTGCAATCAGCTATTAGTCTACATTATTGAAAAAATAAAAAGCTAACAATACAAAGAAGAAGTTCGAAAATTGTTTTTGGATTCACTATTGAGCCGAAAAAGAACTACCATATTTGCATCGCAAAAGATGTCTCTTTGTATTCACTATATGTTGATGGAGTGTATTTTCAAAGCGTGAACAGGGTTGACCCTTTGGAGTCGGATCTTAAAACTTTGGGTAGATGAGTTCGATGCAGATGGTAGCTATATGTGTGAACGCGATAAACAAGTGGTTGGCTTCATTGGTCATATTGCCAACATGAATATGTGGTCACGCGTGTTTAATATATCTGAAGTAAATGATGCTTATCGTAATGTATTTTCGAAGCATCAAGTTTTACTGGAATGGATCTTTTTTTTTAAATTTAATGACACAGAAAATATTCATCGATCATATTTAGATGTCAAAATAAATAACTAATATTTCTACGTGTGCTAAATTTAGAAGGAATATGCAATGATTATAATGAATAATTGTTAAGACAAAATTCGGCAATCATATTTAGTGGTCGAAATAATAAACCGACGATGAAAGTGCATGTGCTAGATATAGGATTAAAGATACTTAATTTAATTAATACACGAACAAAAAAACATTTTTTTATGGTTAATAATTATATGCATTATATTATATTAAGAATTGATTCTATGATAAATCGTTATATATTATATTATATAGTACTAAGATTATTTAAGTATGTCCAAATAAAGAGAGTAAGGCTCTATGAGTGACTTTGCAGAAGCAATGATCTTTCCTTTCAATAAATTTTATCACTTAATCTAATAAATAGCTATCACTAGTTTTCATGTAACGTCATGAAAATGATACCGTGAAAGTTTGTCCTTGATCATACTCATTACTCAAGATGGCTTCCTGTTTTTCTAGAAGATATGAAGAATTTATCTGATCATGGTGTTGTCCTTGAAAACTTCAAAAAGGTTTCTTTACTATTTGCAAGTCAAAAAGCTACTTTTCAAATATGGGAATTGATCAAGATGGAGATGCCATTGGTATCACCGACAACGAGGAAGCTTTATTAAGGTGGGCTGTAGCAGAACCTTTTATCGATGATATACTTCAAAATTCAGACACAGAACTTAAATCGAAGCTTCACCATAAAGGCTTAACGTCTTATGCTTTTCTACACTTCCGAAAACAACTCTTAGAGCAAGAAAAGTCAATAGAACATCTTATCTGAAAAATAATCTTTGAGTATGAAACCAAATGTCATTAAGAGTTTCTTCTCCCAAGAAAATCTTCTCTATCCTGCTCCTATCCTATCATATATCCCCAGAATATGGAAAACTACAAAAATGTAATGCAATGTAATGCAATGCAGATTTCTGAATGGAAAATTTGAGCCATTAATTGAACCACCTGATGTAGAAGTTAAAGTTATTGATGGTGCAGCTTTTGTCAATGATAATGCACCGAGAACTTCTTAAACATTGGGAGAGTATCGTCAAGAAGAGCTTAAAAGTTCAAATATTTTTGTGTTTGAAATATACCTGGTAAAAGAACAAGAGTAGAATCTTCCTCTCTCTCCCACTAAAGTTATGTTTTCAGAAAACACATTATAAAAATCAGAAAAAAGTTATCAAATATATCTAACCATGCATTGTCAATCATTGATAAGTGGCTAAGTTCCAAATGTTTTTTAGTTAGTATTTTATCTAAACATGGTAGCTTTTTTTAAAAATGACTAAAATTGTGTGTGCTTTACGTTACATCATGTCTGTCTACTAAACAATATCTTTAATGTTGTTGTTTTA
>JAUELD010094142.1:2419-14876 GCA_031471615.1 Aglantha digitale | reverse complement strand
TGTTGCGTAAATGTCATACGTGAAGTTGATGCGTTAATGTCATACATGAAGTTGTTGCGTAAATGTCATACATGAAGGTGTTGCGTAAATGTCATACGTGAAGTTGATGCGTAAATGTCATACATGAAGTTGTTGCGTAAATGTCATACGTGAAGTTGTTGCGTAAATATCATACACGAAGTTGTTACGTAAATGACAATCATAAATGAAGTTGTTGTATAAATGTCATACATGAAGTTGTTGCGTAAATGTCATACGTGAAGTTGATGCGTTAATGTCATACATGAAGTTGTTGCGTAAATGTCATACATGAAGTTGTTGCGTAAATGTCATACATGAAGGTGTTGCGTAAATGTCATACATGAATTTGTTGCGTAAATGTCATACGTGAAGTTGATGCGTTAATGTCATACATGAATTTGTTGCGTAAATGTCATACATGAAGTTGTTGCGTAAATGTCATACATGAAGTTGTTGCGTAAATGTCATACGTGAAGTTGTTGCGTAAATATCATACATGAAGTTGTTACGTAAATGACAATCATAAATGAAGTTGTTGTATAAATGTCATACATGAAGTTGTTGCATCATGTCATAGAGGATACCAACGTACCTTTCTAAACTCTTCGAAATCAATGTAGCCATCCTTGTTCAGGTCAGCTTCGTGCATAGTTCGATCAGCGATAGCGATGAGTTGGTCGCTAGACTTGTTCGTTCCTACCATGAAACTTAGAATCTAAACAAACAAAAATATATACCTCTCAACAACAACTTGATTACAGAATGTATTCATTTATATCCATTATAAAGCACCTATCCCTAAAATGAAGTTTAGGAAAAAGAGGTTTTCAGGTCGTCCTCGATTGCGGTAGGCTAACTTATTTACTTACTTAAATATGCTCCTATCAGTGAAATAAGGGCTATGTTATGAAAATCGTAAAGTAGTTTCGTGTATAAAAGTTAACCTTATTTCATCCATTTTGGCCTTTTCTGTGGAATATGGTCCCAACCTTCAACTGGTCAATACGATAAGATTTTGTTTAGACTAACCAAACCACTTGTTACCACTACAACTTAAGACTCAACTTAAGTATATTACAAAGATATCCACCAGATATCCACGTCGCGGATACGCTATTTATAGTATTTTGTTGTTTCGATAAGGATTACACAATTTTCGAATTATCAAGCGTTCATTCAAACGAAAAGACTAGGTAACGGTTTTGCTATTCATTACCAGTTCTGTCTGTTCCTAACACGTATAATTTGCATATGCATATTTTGCATACTCACGCAAATGCATAGACAAGCTATACCAACATGTTAATTCCCCTTAAATGTCTTATTATATACTTAGGGCATTCTGCTTTGCACTGGTCCCCTCCAGCCGCACCCAGTCCACCAGACAATAAATACTTCAAATAAATATAAAATTGCGTAACAGCAACAAACATCAACTTACGTAAACGTATCAAATATATACAATATTAATATATATATAGTAGCAGATATAAACTTACGTAACAGAGATTTTCTTTTGAGATATTACCCATGTTATCGATGTCGTACATCTTAAAAGCATCTAAAATAGTTGAATACAAAAACAATCAAATGAAATCAGAATCACGTGTCAAAAATCGTGTATTCTAGTTCCACCTTTGAAACTCCGGATTACAGATAACTTTTCCGATATATGACCAGTTTCTGTATGTAACATTGCAGAATTTTATATGGAAATACCCTGTCATACCAGAACTAAAATAATTAGGTTTAGGTTTTACATCTCACGAGCTAGAAGATTAACAATGTTCACTTTTTGTTTGTTTAATAAATCTATTTTCCAAAATAGCCACAAGATTTGCTTACATTTCATTTTATCCTCGGAGTTGTTCAATGGGTGGTGTTTATGACCTTCTTGTCGTCTGAACCGTGCTAATACAGCAACAAATTGTTTGAAGTTGATACCTTCTTCGACGCCATCAACACTTCGCTGCCTGAAAAAGTGTTAAATGTCAAATGATATCAAGATGACTAGGATAATAGTTGACACTAACACATAAACAAAAATGATTGTTGATTTTTTCGTCAAAGAATAAAATAAAGATATTGTGATACATACACAAAGAAAGATTCTACAATTCTTCCAGCAAGAGGGTTGATAGCTAGTTCTGGTATGCGTAAAAGGTCGTCCCTTCTAGAATTTGAAAACATATAACAAATTAAATTTTAAGCCAAACTTTGGAAGAAACAGATATAAGTTATTAATATAATCAAAACATATTCTTCGACAACATGTCCCAGCCTGAAGGTGGTGGACCCATCTCGAATTTTCTTGAAATCCTAGCCTGGTGTTAAAATGCATGAGTAAAGGTACTTCTATGTTATGTAGCGCCCTCATATACTACGACCCTCTCATAGTACCATGGAAGTATTAAAAAGGGAATAACAACTACTCTCATAGTACGACCCTCTTAGTGTACCATGGAAGTATTAAAAAGGGAATAACAACTACTCTCATAGTACGACCCTCTCATAGTACCATGAAAGTATTAAAAAGGGAATAACAACTACTCTCATAGTACGACCCTCTCATTGTACCATGGAAGTATTAAAAAGGGAATAACAAGGGAATCGACAATTAGGTGATTTTTAGTTTTGCCAAGCAACTATTTCTGTCACTTTCAGTATACTGATTTCCGTTTTTCATTCTTCAATTGCAATCGTCACTGTTATAGATAACTTTTAATAGGCCTTCTAGTATAGTCTATATTATATATTATAATAGCAGTGATTATGTATCATTGACTCAAGCACCTTTATTTATTTTAGTGTGCTGTCCTTTTAGTGTTGTGAAATATTATTATTATTAACAACTACTTATTTCTATTAAAACATCTGAGATTCGGTTGTATAATGACTTCCATAAAAATTGACACACAAGACAGTCGTAAAAAAACAATAGCATTGTATACATATTGATAGAAAAGCATTTCATTCGATAAAAAACAGCTCAACGATTGGAAAGGAAAAGGCAATAACTTTTGCAATCCTTGCTTACATAAAATAATTCCGAGATTGAGAGGAAAGGTAAGAAAACCCTTTATAAACCACATTAAAGCTGTTTTCAAGCTGCATTCTGCAAATTATTTATAAGCATAGACATAAATCTCCTTAGACCAAAAATACTACCTAAATAACTTCGGAATATGAATAAAGATTAGCTTATGTAAATGAATAAACATAGTAGAATGATTTTGTTGATAAAATCTAAGACCTTCACCTGGAAACCTTTTATGATTTAGGAGCTTTATTATCTTTGGTAAAAATATATTATAAAACTTTGCTTTGTATCCATCTGTTGAACATAGCAGAATAATGCAGGGAGTCCAAAAGTCTGCCAGAAAGTTGGTACTAAACCACTTATAATATTTTTAATAAACATATTTTTGAAAAATCGATACTTCAAACGTGTTTCGAAACAAAATAAGAATTTTCAAATAAAATTTGGGTTGCATCAAGCTTTAACGACTTACTTCAAGTAAGCATTGTTTTCTTTATCCAGCGTGGAAAATCTGCTATATAACCGTTTAATTTGACTTGGTGAAACTGAAAAATAGATAAAAAGTGTAATTAAAAGTAAAAATACTTGTGAGCCATGCATGATACAGTTACAGTTGCAGTAAAGTCCTTTTGCATTTCTATTTTGAATACACAAAATAAAATTTGAATATTAGTGAAAACTTAGTGAATATTTTAGTGAATACTGGTTTATTTAGAATGTTCTGTGAAGTAAACCTTTTGATAAAATGGAAAACATCTAAGTGCAATGTTTAACTTGGATTAACAAAACAACAATATTTATCGATGCCATTTAGACACTTTAAATACATATAACATTTGCCACATTGAACTTGGAACTCCTTTTCTTAACAATAACTGATACCTCAACTGCCTAACCCACAAATAATTTCAATCGACACTAGTGCATGATTTGAAAACAAGTTAAAATTTCTTACAGCCAGTTTCTTTTTCGATTTCTTCTATATCAGTATCTGCTAGTTGAATGGTGGAACATTTTGAACCCATGGCTTTTGATTTATATCTTTATATTAATGATTTTTTCAAAATGAATAAAGTTATTTCAATTTGTCAAATATATTCTGTTAGAGCATTGAATCTAAAAGAACTAATATAGAAAAAATAGAATCAATCTTGTTTTGAGTTTTTAAACTCAGGCAGTATGCGTCATAAGCAGTTATATTTTTTGTAGGAATTCCAAGGTTAGGTTACGTTTGTTTCAGAATAAATAGCAGCAAAACTTAGATCAGATTTTTATTTCAATAAAAAGTTAACTTCGTTCTCAAGATATTTTCATTTAAAGTTATGAAATTGAAAAATAGTTACGTGAAAATTTTAACATAATTTTTTAAACTAGATCCAGGAATGAGCAACTTTGATGGCATCACATACATAAGGGTTAACAGCCCAAATAAATAAATAAAAAATTAATAAAAAATATATACAGATTTTTTGAACAAAAAATTTGTAAGGTGGTTATATATTGGTTTAACATTTAACGAATATTTTAACCAAACAAATATATTGTCAGTTTTTAGATCCAGACCTTTTTAATCAAGAGCCTAGATTTGATAAAAACTGAAAACTAAATTATGTCAGAACTTGTATATTCAATTTGTTAGCTAGTAGCTAACTTATCTTTCCATTTTCAAAGTTTCATGTGCAATTCTTATAAAGCATTAGAGTGAGTGAGTTTTCTAAAAGGCTTCCAAGAAGAATGAATGAATAAATGTTTTATTTAAAAACAAAGAATAGTACAATCTCACCATATACCTTTAATAAATAAAATATACTTAGATAAACACTAAAACAATATATCTATATATTTAAAACGAATATAAAAAGTGTTTAGAAATATAGCTAGCTAGCTGTATAGAACTTTTGATGGTTTTTGACAAAAACCACAAGAAAAACGATCAAGATAGTTGTATGTAAAATATAAGGATTGATTTATAGAAATAATACGATGAGTAGTAATACGAAAAAATATGATCTATAAAACTTGTGATTTGTTCTTTAATACACCTTAATGTTACCGGTATTTATTGTTAAAAATTAATTAGATACCTAGCTTAGTATTGTAAATAAAAACTGGAGTAGAAATATTTAATGCTTCTTTGTTGTTTTAATATTTTCTTTCAAATTATCATTATTAAAAGAGATTTTCCTGAATTTAGTTTTGAAAATAATATCTAGTTTATAATCTTAATTATTGAAGTCAACAATGACTATACAAGAGGGAATATATACAATATAAATACCTCACTAGATTACCCCACTTTACCGAAATTTTATTGACCATTTAAATTATAGGCTAGCTTATATGGCTAAATACACATATAGACTATTTAAAATAATAACAAAAATATCTGAATATGATATGTGCAGCATAACTTAATTTTTTTTTTTTTTATTTATTTTGTTAAAGTTGTGGAACAAGAGCATGTATCAAAATACCACCGCAAAAAAAAAGTGATGTAATTTGCCGAACTATAAATTTGATACACCACACTCAATAACTAATAGAAATAGATTGAAAATTTAAAATAGAAGACTTTTTTTTTTATTTAGGTAATTTATACTTTATGGTTTCAACCTAACCCTATAAAGAGTGAAATTTTATCCTAATTTTAAGTAAAAATGAATATACCTTTTAAACACCCACCAGAAAGACATTTAAACGAGTATAGTATTCTCTATACAGAATCTTAGACAAAACGGGGTCAAACAAGACAATTGGCCGAATTGCATAATAACTTTATGTTTCTCTTTATGTCCTAATGTTTCTCCATTTTTTTGCACGAAGAAAGGCACATACGGGAAAAAAAGTGACCGGGTCCTTTTTTTTACTTTTTAAGCTTAAAATCTTCAATCTTTTCAATGTAACTAATAATAATTTAAGACTTTTAATGTTTTGTCATATCAATCTTATATCTTTTGTATGATATCAAAGTCAAAACAGATATTTGAATGAACAATAACTTTACATATCATTATGTATTCCAGCTTAAACTTTACTGCTTTACAGCCATCACACTTAAAGCTTTTTAAGTTGCTACTTCTATACTTGTCTGTTATGTTTAATCGTATTTTCATTATTCGTTTTGTTTGCATTTTTACTAATAATATTTCTTCTTATATTTTTGGTCATATGCCTTTGCCGTGACCGCGATGTTTTTAAAATGTCTTTTTCCTTTCAGCATCAATTTTAATTTATTGGTTGTTAACTAAAAAAATATTTTCAATTTTTGCACAAATGCTATTGGTCTAAATTACACCAATTTGCTTATTCGAATATTTACTGACATGCTGTATTCTGAGACCAAAGAGTCCCAGAAGTCAGTGACTATACGAGGGGAAGCCCTTGGCCCAAGTTTCTGGAGTATTTAATGCTCCCATTTGTTCTACGGTGGTGTTAACAATTGCGCTTCATATGCCACTCATCATAGACAATCGGAGGACCATTGAGCCACTCCGACATAGATTAGAGTCATTGGGCGAACTATATTTGTTTCTACGTTTAAAACGAAATATGTATATCATCATATATATCTATATGATCGTTTTAGGAAATTTTTCCATCAATATATGGGTTTTCATAAAAAAAGGTCTTTTTCTTTAAAATATATCATCTCTATATATATATTTGGTAGATTTTGTTCGAGATTTCATAGTGAATAGGATTGTAGGATCATAGTTTTAATAGGTTATGCTTATGTCAAAGAAAACTTATTTAGCATTTCCATATTTATCTCTGCTATAATATCTCTTTGGTGAATCAAAGCATGGCCGATTTTAGATTTTAAATTATGGAGGCACTGACAAGTTTTTTGAGTGTGTATATTCTTTATATTTTGTTAATCATGGACGAATTGTTTTAGGTATATGTGCATGAACAAACTTTACACTGGGAAATCTGTAGTTAGGGAAATTAAATTAGTTTCAAGGGTGGAACTTCTTTAGTTAGGGAAAAATTGTATTCAAAGTGCTAATATTTAAAAGCATTATTAGTAAAAGATCGGAAACGTGTTCTTTTATTGATGTCCGGTAAAACAACTGCATCATTGTTGTGATATTTCGATTCATGCTTTGTTTCTACAACCAATAAAAACTATAATATGGCATCATACGTCACCATGATTATAAGTGCTGTTTATTTATTGCTATGTCATAATGAGATTACAGATTGTTGAAGTACAGATTGTTGAAGTAGTGTGTGTTTAATGCACATAGATGGATTGATAGCAAGACAATTTTCATGAAACTAACTCTTTTATTGATTACTTATGTGGGTATTTAAACTCATTAATTGGCACTTAATGAAATCGTATCAAAACTATAGATATAACTATAATTTAAGACTCCTAGACTATTTTAGAGTTTTATTTTATTTAAGACGCGCTAAAATTAATAAATAAATTATTTTTATTACTTTATAAGGATGTATACGTTTGCATAAACAGCGACAAAACTGAAAACTTTAGACCTTTTCCCGTCATTAGACGATATTTTCCGTTAAATTCAGGATCAACTAAAAAGAATTGAATTGAATTTTCTGTTTATTTAACCTTTCTATAAAAAAATTGTTAATATATTATATATATCGTCAACAGTCGTTTCTCAACAAATCATTGCATAAATTAATAACAAGGTTAGTTTTTCTATTCACTTATAAAATCTACAACAGTACTTAAAACAACAAAAGGGACCATTTATCAAAAGTTTTATCAAAAGATCAGAGCCCATGTTAAACTTGAAGCATGTTAATTTGGTTTTGCACTCAATCCAACTATGTGATATATCGTTGGTTTTACTTAATCTTCTGGCGTGTGATTTATTCATATCTCCTAACTCACCCACGAACACTGAATAAAAAATAAAAAATAAAACTGCTACATATATTTGGTAGCAAAAAAGCCTTGAACGTGAGTTAAATTATATAAAATGTTTAATCAACGAATATCAAAATCAGCTTCTTAATCTCCCAATCAAACAGCATTGAAAACACAATGTTATATATGTCTATGATTAAACAAGCTAAACAGGATAGATCAATTCGATACCAAAGTTTAATTATTTTTTCCATGAGACATGCGTTTTATTATTAAACTACTCTACCAATTGAAATGCCCTGGAATTACAGGAAAAATAAAAGTGAATTAAAAGATAAACAGTATCAATCAATCTTTTAGCTTTTAACAAACATAAGCTTTTCCTACAAATAAAACAACAGAAAGATCATTAATAAATAATAAAAAATAAAAAAGTCCAAATGTGAAACCTTGCGGAAGGTTTATTATAAAAAAAAATATTTTATGACCTAAATAAGAGCGAAGCATCCATAGCTACTAGTAATTTAGTTTAGATAAAGGAATTTCATGATTGACTGTGCCAAATGCTTTTTTCAAATCAATGAAAATGTATTTGTTTAGTATTTTTTACATTAATTGTTTAATCTCGTGTTTTGAATATATTTATTTTGAAGGTGAGAAAATATATTATATTACAATTTGACCTATTTCACCTGCCGCTGAGTTTTTTTTATATATTAGTGAAAGTTGATTACGTGTTAACATACTTCAATGATGTCATGCGGAATCGTGTTCCAAACAACAGGTTTAAAGTAGCTTATAAAGTTTTAACCTTGGAATATTGAACCGGACCTTATTGAAAAACAAATCTCTGAACGTAGAATCCCTGAACTAAAAGGAACTAACGATTTCATCAGAAGATAGGTTATTTGTTATTTTAAACCTTTGAATCGCAAGTTTCGTTGATGATGAAAAGACCTTTTCATTAATTATTTGTACCGTTTTAAAACGAGGCGAAACAATATCGTAGTAATACCCATATGGGTAAAAAAGTTTAATTTTATTTATTAATTTTTTTTAATTACAGTTAATTACTCAAAACGTAATTCTACAAGCTTCTCCACCTTTTACAAACAATTTTTCTCTCCTTCGCAGATATTATTGAAAAATTCAATATTAAAAGATTTATTCTTTATAAGAAGTTTTTCAAATATTGAAGCATGGCAAGGAATTTTATTTAAAATTCTTTGTACATAATCCCAATACACCTGGTCTAAACCCCCAAACTCGTTATCAATTTCCCATACCCGATTTATTGTTAAAATATATATATAACTTCCATGTTAAAGTACAGTATTAAAATTGAGACTTAAAGTCAGAGACGTTTTAGTTCAAAGCTATGGTTTTTCACTAAAACAAAGTGTAACTTTCATACAGTGTAACTTTTTGCTGAAATTTTTGGAAAGGATTTGAATTTGAATTGAACAATTTAGTTTACGAACAAAAATCCTCTTTCAACAATATTATCTTTAACGAGGGAGCGTGACCCCACAAACTGTATAATAGACCAATAGCTTATTTAAGACACGTAGGTGTGAAACATTAAAAAACTACTCTAAATTTAAATAATGTATGCACTATATATAAAATGTGTATCTAATCGTCGTGTACATAACAATTATAAATTGTGTTAGAAACAAGGCGAAGGTGGTCCTGCATATTAAATCTGACAGCTATCTTCATCTGTTATTCTTCAAACAATGGACTAACAGTTTTGGTGTTTTTCTCATTGGACAGTGAATTTTTAAATTTAAAGCTTGCAATGTCATATATACATGGACATATTTAAAGTCAATTAATAAAAACCTGCATCATATGCGATATGCAAAGTGCAAAGTGTGATGTTTTTAACGACGAAAGAAAAAAAGGTAAGCGCACGCGAAATATAGAAAAACAAAGTTAACAAAGCTCATTTGTTATTACAATAAAAAAATGCAAAATCGTCCTCATGAATTGAAATAATGAGATTTAAACGAGACGAAGAAGACAGTTGGATTGAGATAGAGGTAACATGTAAATATAATAAGGGTCATCTTCTTAAAAGGAAGGAAACTTCTAGATACCGTAAGTTATGACGAATTTACAGAATGTCAACACCGTTTACTAGAATGATCGATATCTGAATATTTTTTCTAAAATTTATTTATTTGTGACCAATTAATTTAATTTAAATTTCATTTTTTATGCTTTACAAACTCATATGTATTTATTATAAATTTTTTTTTTTTTAATGTTTCTATTAATATAAAACAGTCATGCATTTGGCACTGAATAAAAATTTTAAAGCATTAGAGGATACAATAAAAAAAAAGTTTTTAAATTGAAAAATATCCTTCATTGAGGACTTAAGAATAAAAAAATGAACTTACTCTGTCTTATTTAGATATAGATAGATAGGTAGATATTTCATAATAATTCATCAATATAATATAGTACAATTTTACAAAGTGTAGAAAGAAGTAGAAAATACCTTTCGCGGCTATTAAATTAAATAAACTCAAAAATACCATGAAAATTACTATTTTGCTTTACTGTAAATAAGAAAAACATTTTTTTCTTCTTTTAAAAACTAACAAAATTTTTTTTTTTGTTGTTGTTGTTGTTGTTACTTTCTTATAAAAACTTAAAAATAATAGTTTTTTTATTTTTTTTATTTTTTTTTTAAATCCCGCTCTTTTAGTTATAAGCCAATCGGTTTGCAGAGTTCAAACGGTTGATAAAAAAATACAAGAGAGCTTCTTCAAAACTCCTTTGCAGAGATTTTTGATAAAATGGTTAAAATAGTTTCGTCTATAGATAAAAATTTGATTTTAATTTAGTTTTTTAAATAATGGATAGAAACCTGAGTGTCTTTGTGCAATCATATCTCAAAGTTATGAGTATTTCATGACCATCATCAAAATGTCTTGCGGATTGATAAGCTTAGTGAAAGAGATAAGAAACTTTTCTCTATAATATTGATATTTACATTTACAGTATTTTTAAGATCAATGACATTATTGTTTGAACAGGAAACATAAAATGGGTTTTCGTTACAATCTAGATGTATGACGTCATTAGAAATTAGATTTTTGTATCCTTTGCGGTTGGTTATTTGGAGAATTGCACATTATTAATTATTGTAAAAATACTTTTCAATGGGAAAATATCACATTCAAATTACAACAATCATCAGGAGTAAACTTAGGTAAATATTGATATAGAAGAACAGTTTACAGGTTTGTGCCACTCAAAAATTTATTTGTGTGTGGTTGCTTCTGTTTATAGTTTAGAGTCACTTCTGACGTAATGGACGTTTTTTTAACTTTAACAAAGATACTAGTTATAAAAATAAACAAAGATAGAATAATAGATTTTGCATTTAATTTGACATAAGATATGAGATATGCTTTATAGTTTTAGGTACTTCTTGATAAATCATGTGTTCAGGTTGACTGAGTTTTTTTCTAATCAGCAAGATAGAGTATATGGATATTGAGTCATTTTTAATGTTTATGTAGAAACCTGCATGTCGCAGAAGTCAGAACGAGAATGATAGATAGCTATAATATATATGGCACAAGACCTCAGCAACAAAAAATGTTGAAAATGATTTTTAATATTTCATGTTTGACCTTTAGCTAAGCCTTTTAATTTAAGCTAGTCTCAAACCTCTTTATGTTTTTCGTATTTTTTTTTTCTTTATTACAATAAAGCTTCAGCCGACAGATTTCTATAAATTCACTCTTGTGCGGGCGTGCATCTGTTATGGGTTTTCTCAGGATTGTCTCAGTAACTTTTTGTAATATTTTGCATAAAGTTAGGCATCTATAAACACTAAAAAGTGACGAAGCTGGAGTGACAATTTTGGCCCGAAAAATAAGGGCTTTTAAATACCCTAGGCTTATCACCCCCCAAAAGTTCTTTTTTCTACTTAATTTAATTCTTAATCAAAAAGGGGTTTTCTGAAAATATTTCAAGAACTCTTCATTTGATTTTTTAAATTATTTGCATGAAATAGGTTGTCACCCTAAAAATTTGTCACTCCAATAGTTTTCAGAGATTGTGTGCTGAAAGCTGCTTTATTTACTGTGCTTAATGAAAAATCGCTCTGAGATCTGATATTACTAAATGGAAATAATTCAGCAGATATTGAAGCTGCTAAATTATTTTTGAATTTGTACAAAAAAAGCACAATTTGTTAAATGTTAGAAAAATGTATTAAACAAGAATTATCTCTAAGTAGTATTTATTCAGAACTAGAATTTGTTTCGTTATATACAATTCTAAAAGCCCTTTCGTGCAAGCAGTTTATACAATTGTTAAGGCAGCAAGTGTGAGATAACCAAACCAAAGGACAATATGAAAATTGAGATTGGATATATGACTTCAGTAATAACGTTTTTTGATTAATTTTCATATAAGTCTTGTTAAAGCACTAATTTTTCTTTAATATTTCTGCAATGAGTTGCGATATTAGCATCATGTTTAAGTTTTTCTATGACTTTTTAGGAATCAGAGACCAATCA
>JAUELD010093922.1:0-14195 GCA_031471615.1 Aglantha digitale | reverse complement strand
TCGTCCAACTAAAACGAAATGCTTGAATCATCTGGTCGTTGTATTTAATGGTCACGGTATTTGACCCTAATTTATCTATCTTTACCTTGACAGTAATTTTGTATGAGATGGCCATGAATTTTTGATTTCCATCAAGTGAAAGGAAAATTTTGTAAAACTATTCAAACCATAGCAAAAAAAAATCGATCTTTTTTGTTTTTATTTCTCCTCATTTAAAAGAGAGCAAAATTTTAAAATTCCAAATTTCGTTAATAAGAAAAACAACGCAGCAAGTATAGAAAAAGGGATGTCTTTTATAAACTCATTTTTTTGTGTAATATAATTTTTTTTAAAATATATTTAAAATATCACTCTATAGATAATAGATTCTAAATATTTTTTTTCAATTTTTGTAGGATAAATAGTTTTTTTCGATTTTTTTTACCGTATAGGCTCCCTTTCGTGAGTTTTATTTTTCGTTGAAAACATATTTCTATATAATTATGTTGATAAAAGAAATTTCTGTAACATCTTGATTTTTTTATGCTGTATTGGCTTCGTTTTCGTAATATCCAAAGTCAAACTTTGTATACTAAGTGGATTTTTTCATTCGAGTGTTTTCTTCATGTTTTCACAAATATCTCTCCATCGCAGAATTTATTCGCAAAACCCTAGTTCGATGTTACAGAAAAATCTTTCTACTCTCTAATCGTTTTTATTTCAAGTCTCTGCGGTACAGGGCTTTTTAGCGCGGTAGCCTAGAAGTCAGTGAATTTTAGTGAAATGTCGTTCTGAGATATTGCGATTATAAAAAAGTTTATAACTTTTTTATTAATTCAAAAGCCTATTGTTTATGGAATTTCTGATGCAAGTATTTGATTTGAAAACCTTCAGATTATAATAAGATAAAAGATTTTCATTCAAATGAGAAAAAACTCAATTTCGAAGGAAATGAAAGAAAATTTTTTAATTATTCTAATTGGGTGTTTTAATCTCATTATATTTCAAAAGTTTTAATAAAATTATATATTTTTGGATAGCATTTTTGTATAAAATTTTGCATAAATATTATTTAATATAAAAAATCAAAAAAACTCATTATGTTTTTATTTTCCCCATTGTATCCTTAATCTGCAATCACGTACACAAAGTTAGCGCGTAATCAGAATAAATTAATCATTTCATTTCAACTCATAACATCAAGGTTTTGCGTATTATGGAGAACTGGAAAAGAGCATAATAGACTACAGTGCATTCGTTATATTAAATCTAAATCAATCGCTTGATTTACTTGAAACATAGAAGTTTAACCTGTTTTTCAGCGAAAACTACATTTTCATATTAAATAAATTTGGGAAGTTTTAGCCTTAACAAATCAAACAGTTTTGTTTTAATCTTAACAAAGATTTTACTATGGTAACAGTATTGTGAATAAAATACTTCTGATAGGGTAGTTTCATCACCAACACCGAATTGAATTAGACCTTAGCAAGACATGTCAAAAACATGTCCTAAAAAACAAAATGATTAACTTTGCTTTTTTTAGTCATATTGAATCAGCAAATATTTATGAATCAGCTATGGAACTAAAACTTGTTGGAGAAGGCTATATATGGCTGGTTAATCAACAAGCTTTAGAAAATGAAGCTTTGAAGATTGCTCCTCAAGGTACAAAAAAATAAACAACATAATCATAAATTCTTTCTACACAAGTAAATTGCAAACATTATATTGAGTTTACTGCACAGGTATAATTGGTGTACGCTTGAAAAATAGAGTCACCTCGACACTGGTAGAAGAAGCCATACTGTTGTCAGCTAGAGCTATCGGTAAATTAAGGGATGAAGCAAAATTGTTAACACCACCTCCACACTCTTGCAATACAGATGCTTATGAATGGCAAACTGGAAAGTCGCTTTACAGGTACCCATTAATGTGGTAGTATAGCATTAAAGTGGTAGAATCTCATCAAGGTAGTAGTGTGTTGATAAAGTGGCACTAGCTCGTTCATTTGGCACTAGCTCATAAAGACAGAAGTAGCTCAATAAGTTGTTAGTAACTCAATAAAGTGCTTGCTAGCTTAAAATTTGTCAAAATTCATAAATATTACTTTAAATACCAATGTTAGTTCAAAACTTTGATATATGATTTTGAATTATATTTAGTACATTGGTTAATATCAGTAAAGATGCGTTGAATTGGCACGATGACGATAAACTGTTTTCAACGTATGAAGTTGTAAACATCCAAGTTAACCAATCAAACTATAAAACTCTTGTTGCAGTTGGCACATTAAGTGACGAAAAAAACGTTAAAATTAAAGATAGCGATATTAGATGGCCTGGAAATTTTACTGAGAAACCTTCAGAACATTTTGAGTCGAGGTTTTTAAAGGTAAATGTTAAGCTAAAAGCTTAGATTAAAATGGGTTTTAGATGTCAGGAAAAATTTCCAGCTTTACTTTTGATTTATTTTTAGATTGTCACGGTCCAAAGCAAGCCATTCGTATACTCTGTTGATAATAAAACCGAATGCTCAAAAATTTACGAAATTAACAGTATCGGGAAAAGAGCAAACTATGTACCATGTCGAGATGGAAACAAAACTTTATGTTGTAAAGGTAGAAAAATACTTAATCCTATTAATATCGGGCTTTTTTAGACCGTCTTTTATAGAGAATACTTTACCAACGTTTTTTAAAAATATTTAAAGTCGTAAAATTTGGGATTCCTACAGACAAAGAGAAACAATTTGTAGCCGAAAAAGCACAAAGAGGTATAAAACGGGTTAATAGTGTCTCATAGATTTTTAATTATTTTTTACCCCATTTACTTTCATTGTTGTAATTTAATAGGATACTGTATGGATCTCCTACTGATGCTATCTGAAAGATTAAATTTTTCTTATGCTTTACATTTGGTAGACGACGGTCAATTTGGAGCCCTGGTAAAGGTATGCGAGTAATAAAATCCCCCCCTTTATTGTGAAATTATACCTTCTAAAATGCAAGTAACAAATTATGTATATAGAGACCTGGTAGCACTATCAAACATTGGAATGGAATGGTTGGCGAAATAATTGAAGAAAAAACTGATTTGATTATTGCATCTCTTACTATCAACAATGAAAGGGCTCAATACATAGAGTTCTCTAAACCGTTCAAATACCAAGGTAAGAAAATTTCGTTCAAATTCCTAGGTAAGTCACTTTCTGCTGGAAAAAGACAGCAAATCAGTACATAGTAGAAGAGTTGATTTGAATAGCAGATGCTTCAGTAGAGTTGAACTTTGGTTTGACTGTCTGTATGTTGTTATGGTAGTCTTAAGAATTCGCACTCAGGATATTTGGGCAACCGACACATGAAGCCAGCCTTACAAAAACTGTTTTTGCACAGTCTATGGTTGAGGCTAGGCTTATCCTCCAAAACGTCTTAAAACCTTTTTAATATTCTTACAAAAGACAGGAAGTACATAATTATGGTTCAGGTGTTCAATTAACAATATTTTTCTGTAATTTAGGACTTTCTATTTTGGTTCAGAATGTAAATGAGGAACCTAGTCTAGCATCGTTTTTACGCCCATTTAAAACGGAGTTATGGGTGTTAGTGTTGATATCAGTACACGTGGTTGCTGTCATTTTATACTTGTTGGATAGATTTAGTCCGTTCGGTCGCTACAAGTTGGCTCAATCTAACAAGGAAGAAAACACATTAAATCTGTCAAGTGCGATGTGGTTCTCCTGGGGTGTTTTGTTAAATAGTGGTATAGGAGAAGGGACACCTCGCAGCTTCAGTGCACGTGTTTTAGGCATGGTTTGGGCAGGTTTTGCTATGATTATTGTTGCCAGTTACACAGCCAATCTAGCAGCGTTCTTAGTGTTAGACAGACCCAAACCAGTTGCTTCTGGCATTGACGACCCGAAGGTAAATAGTCATTTAGCCAATGAGATTTTATATAAAATGTTTAATTCACTGTATATGTATATAAAGACCGGTCACAACTGGGCATGTTTGTAACAAACGTTTACATATACCTTTTGACAAATGTTAGTAGATTCTTGGGACGGTTTTAACATTTACAAGGAAAAATATTGTTACATCAATTTATCGCTCTAATTTAAATCTAACTTCTAGTCTTGCCAACCAACAAATCATTGCCTCATTATATTGTAGTTCTAACAAGGTTTAGTTCATTTCAGTTGCGTAATCCATCGAACGACTTCAAGTATGCTACAGTAACTAACAGCAGCGTAGACACGTATTTCCGAAGACAAGTTGAAATGTCCGCCATGTTCACTTTCATGACGAAACTGAATGTTAATAACGAGAGCGATGGGATAATCAAAGTGAAACATGGGTAAGAAGTGGCTGTAACTGTTTACTTCAATAATTAACAGTGTTTCTCATCAACCTCTGCTCGTAATCTCTTTAGAGAATTGAGTGCTTTCATATGGGACAGTCCTGTGTTAAAATACGAGACATCTAACGATTGCGATTTGACTACAGTTGGGGAGTTATTCGGAAGGTCTGGGTACGGTATTGGTATGGCTAAAGGGTCACCATGGAGTAATGACATATCCTTAGCTGTGTTACATTTTCATGAAAGTGGTGCCATGGAAGAATTAGAATCCACCTGGATTAACTTTGGAGACTGTAAAAAACCAACAACTTCAGCAACAACCCTCGGCTTAAAACACATGTTAGGTGAGTACCATTAGCACTTAAAGGAGAAGTGAGGGCAAAATCAAAATGCTACATTTCTTTATTTATTTATTTAAAGTGATAAATAGAGACTGTTTCCTAAACATTCATAACTTTTCATTAGTTTTTAAGGAAGTTATAGGATTGTAAACTTTTCAAGATATCTAAGTTGGTGACGTCACTAATGCGGAACTATATTTCTAACATACACAATTTGAACTGTATAAATATGTTTGGTATAATCATGGTATGAAATAAATATATAGATATATATTTTGAGATTATACGGAAAAAACCGCAGGTAAAAGTCAAGGAAAATTTAATTTGTTCATTTTTTTTTCTCACATGCGCTTTCTTTTACATTTGGACATGGGCACCTCGATTTCAACCTTGGTACATATAATTTATAACAATTAAAACAATAATTACGAAATAATAAGTTTTAAAACTCTTCTTCATATTAGATGATGAGTTTTCATATTAAAGAATCTATTGTCTAGACCATGCTTTATTAATAAATAAAATAAATTTTCCTGTGTTTATCAAAAGAAGATATTGTCAAAAGTTACTCACATTGGTTGGTCTATACAAAACTGCTTAATTTTAGCTATTTATGGATTTTGGGGTAGTTTAATGTAAAATTTTGGGTTGGTCTATACAAAACTGCTTAATTTTAGCTATTTATGGATTTTGGGGTAGTTTAATGTAAAATTTTGTTTTTAGTTTCGAAGGGGATCATCTTAAGTCAAAGTTGTTCACTTGCCCTCACTTCTCCTTTAACAAACGCTTCTATGATTAGTGTAAACATTGTAGATATCACTATTTCTATATTATATATATCTATATTATCTTAGGCGTGTTCATCATGGTAGCGGGCGGTATTGGTGCTGGCGTAGTGATTGTTATATTGGAGGTACTCTATTATAAACATAAAGGCTGGCGCAAACAACAGCAAAAAGTGATGAAAAAGACGACGGAACACTGGCAAGAACATGTGCTAGATAAAAAAATCGAGAGAGAAAACAGCAAAAGGATGCAAGAGGAGAATAGGTTAAAGCATGAAGAACTAAAGAACAACATCGGGTTCAGAAATCCAACCTTTATTAATAACAACGAGGTTTCGTCTTAAAACATATTTCATTCCTTTACGAAAGCTACTTCATAACTACAAATATATCTTCTTCTTTGCCCCACTGTAACATAAATAAATTTGTGAGAAGTAGTTCAACTGATGCAATAAAAGGTTTGAATTCAACTAAAATACACCGCTAGCAGTCATATATGTATAAGACTTCCTCTTAGTAATGAAAGTTTCTGCGTAAGTGCTTTAAAACTTTACGTCAGAGATGCAAAACTTTGTTATTTTTAAAACTCTAACTTCAAAAGGTGATGTTTAAATCTTAAGTAAAATTCTGCTATTAAATTCACGTTACACTCTGATATTAATCTAAATGGAATATCGCAATATCATAACATACGCTAATAAATAATTAAAAATAACAAATCGGTACGTAAGTCTGTGGGATTCAGCACGTTAAGAGTCAGGAAAGCATGTTTAAAAGTAGCTGAATGGAAACTTACTAGTTTCAAAAAATACCAGTTTCTATGACAACAGTGATAGTTTTAGTTAGATATCATTTAAATTTATAATACAATAAATATGTGTGAAATAACATGCAACAATAAGGTTGTCAATTTGAGAACATTTGAATTCACAGGAAGAATAAAAATAATTGCAGGCTGTAAAAAAAATTAATTTTAAAAGTGGATTTTAATAAAAAGAAAAGTATTGAAGACAAGGGTTAGGGCAGGTTTGTGATAAACTTGAAATATATTTATACAGCAATTTTTTGATTTTTTTTTATATATTTCATGTAATTTGAATTAAATGTCCCCAATTTTGTACAACCTGTAATCAAAACATTGAGTCGCTTAGTACCCAGCCATAGTAAGGAAAAAACATTTGCCAGAATGCTAAGAAATTTCTCCATTCAAAGGGAAGATGGCATGTTGCTACAAGTTATGAAGAATGGTTATTAGAAGGCCTTTTTTCTTCCCAAAGTTAGAGGAAAATATTTTTAGATTATATTTTCTACAATTTAGTCTCTTTACTAAATTAAATTTTCAAACTTTTTCAAGACCTTGAATTAAAAATCATATATTATTATATCTTGGCCTAAGTAATTAAGACAAAGTTTCAATCAAATTCATGTGTGAATCTTGGAGATAAGTATTTTATATCTTGTTTTTAATCAAAATCACTAACCGATTTTTAGTTCATAACAAGATAAATTCACCACTAGAATATGTAACTTTAAGGGCGCCATGTAAAACAGTATAGAAGACGTGTTTTACATGCTCTACCTATTCACTCAAAATTCATAGAACGCATAACTTCTTCACATGACACGTTAACAAAACATTTAGATTAAACCAAGTTACTATGCTACCCTAAACATTTTTTAATAAATCCTACAATTCTATCTATTTCAAGATTCTACTGAAATCTCATTACAATGGTTTTGTTCTTGTAAATTATTTACATTTGAGTTTTTTTGTTCGTCCTCATTATCTTGAGCCTTCCACAAGCCGTATGTCCTACCTACATGAGTCTGCCATAGTCGCAACGTACCGTCCTCTGAACCACTCGCGTAAAGCTCACCATCGGGTGAGAAACGAACACAATGCACTGGACCGAAGTGGCCGTGATATGCTTCTAAAAAATAAATAAGATGGGAAATAATGTGCAATGCATTAAGAGGAGTTAACATCTTATACGATATTAAATTCAACATTATTAGACAAAAAAATCTGTAAATTACACATACAGATAAACAAAATCTTACCAATTTGTGAGCCGTCCTCATAGCTGAATTTATAAAGCAGAAAATCTTCACCACCAGCTACGAAACACGATTTATCGTTGCTTAGAGACACAGAATTTACGTTACTTTTTAATTGGAAAGTTTTGATCATGTCCAAACTATAAAGTCAAAATGAATAACAAACAATTAGCCAACAGGTAGCATGATGTATTAAGGTGTTAATAAGAAATAAACATTTCACCTTTGGCTATCGTAGAACACCACATTATTGGGATAAGCTACACACAACACAGATTTATCACATGATAGTTGCATGCCAAGCAAAGCTTTCGGTAAAGTTATGGAATTTACTTCTTTTAACGTACGGACATCCCACTGCCTAACAAAACAAGGATGATTAATGGACTTTCAATAAAAAAATTGGAACTAAGCTATAAGCAATTTTACAACAACAAAAACAGATATGTGATATTATTTACCAAAAACAATATTTCTTGGATGTTGATATTTAAACAATATCTTAGATATCTTTATAACTCTGCATGATGAACTACTTTTTTCTCTCTTTAACTCATGTTAAAAATCGAACACGGATTGAAAGTTTTATTATAAGTACGAACTTTCGTTAACAATTATTAATCATTTTACCTACTATCTTCAATAGAAATATAAAAAATAATGATGGCATCTGAAGATATATAAAAGTCATAATAAAGACACCCCCCCCCTCTAGATTTATTATCCTGACTTCACACGTAAATATTAGAAAAAAGTATGAAAGGTTTCTAGGCAAATATTGTTACTGAGACATAATAATGGAATAGAACTAGAATAGAATAGCTGGATTAAAATCTAGAGCTGGAATCTGTCGCCAAAAAATTCACCTAATGTAAATTCAAAGTTGTCTATCATTGGCAAATGAGCATAGTAATTACTAAAGAATTTGATAATCTTTAAACGGATCCATTAAGTCAGTAAAATTATAAAAACTAAAAAAATAAATATTTGTAAAACTATGTGAAAAAATACCTCACTACAGTTTCATCACCCCCTGACAAAATTTGTTGATCATTATTTGACCATAAGCAAGCTTTTGGGTTTCCATTGAGACTCTCTAGCATTTCAGGCTCTACAAATCAAGATAAGTGTGCTATAATATAACAAGTTGAATTCATCGAATGAGGGAACATTTGATTAAGAGAAAAGTGTAAGATTGAAAAATGATTATTCGAGCAAATAATAAATAGAAAAAAAATAGACAACAGAATGTTATTAATGTCTTGACAATGATATGTATTAATAAAATTGTTTCGTATATCCTCAAAAATGAACATGTTTCTAATATTATAGCGTATAAGGTGTTCATCTAAAAAATTCAAGTTGGGTAAAAAGGGCGACCACTGGTCCATTCATTAAATAGAAAACACGAAAAGAAATGATCAAATAAATTTAACAACCTTTTTCAGGATTTTGAATGTCGAATATTCTCATTTTTTTCTCATTACTACCAGTTAGTAATTTAAGATCATCCTGAAAAAACAAACTAATGATAATTCAGAACTATTGTTGGGAAACTGAAAATCTAAATCTTGAAACACACGATGAATAGATTTCAGTATATGCATTAGAAGATTTACCTGTGAAAAATTGACAGTTTTAACGATATGCTTGTGAGAAAAAGTAATCTTTTCAGTTCCCTTTACAGCATCCCAAAGCTTCCTAAATAATCATAACAGTTATGCATATTTGCCTTCATTTTTCATACTTTAATATTTTTGATATAATTTAATATAGACAAACAAATTTTTTTTTCTAATCTCGTATCATAACTATATTACCAATAGCTGTATTACCCTATTTTATCCAACACTTTTAGGTTAAGAAAATATATGTCCCTATATTTTCTTAACCTAAAAGTGTTGGATAAAATAGGGTAATGCTACGAAAATATTTTATCAACAATTTTCAAGAAAAAATTTTTTGGCGCTGATTTATTTTCAGTACTAAACAACTTTACTTGTCTTAAGTAAATTAATAATCAATTCTAATTGTGCTCTAAATTATAATAAACCAAATTTAGGTTTTAAAATGTGTTTTCAAAAACATTAATTTTAGGGTAATGATCTCACCTATCTGTGCAGAAAAGTAAATTTATTTTCATTGTTTAACCAATAAAAGTTAAATTACAAACATACAAATTAAATTTTCACAGAAAGAGCAGATATGGCAGATAAATTTAGACATTTTACGAAAAAAATAGAGAAAAATAAAAAAAAAAAAAATTGTGAAAAAATCATGTATTTTTGGTCTAATTTGATTTTTTTGACCTGATATACCAGAAAATGTGATTTTTAACAAAGGAATTCTTAAATATCAGTGGAAGTCTTAATCCTGATGGTAGTTATGAAAGATTTATATACTTAATAGGACAAACAGCATGAAGAAAGGAGAAGAGAAAAATCAATAAACTTACGCTGTAAAATCTGCAGCTGCAGTTGCTGCTAAAGTTGCTTTTTTGTTTAAAGTAGCACCCCAAACAGCACCTTTATGACCTTCAAATGTTCCAATCCAATCTCCAGTATGACCATGACGTAACATAGGTTTTCCATCTACCGCATATAAAAAATAAGAAATTCTTTATAAAAATAAACAATGATTTTACTCATATATTTTTTTCTATGTAGTAATATTTTTTCTACGATATGTCATTTTAAATCTTGTTTCTTGTTTCCAAAAACATTTGACACAAATCAATTCCCTCTAAGCGATAATGATTATTCAAAAATTAAAAATGATTATTTATAGCTATGTGCAAAAACATAAAGTTAGAACATAAAAAGGAACCTTACAACATGTTTGAAACTAATCCTTTATTGGTAAATTTTGCCCTAAATGCAGTGCATTTGGTTGTTATTTTTTCATATTAATCAAAAAAAATCATTTTTTGTTGTTAAGTGACAGTACTTGAATCTATGACGCCATAAAAACACATTGTTCTTCTTTTAATTTGTGTTTTTTTTATCAAAAAAAGTTTTATTACTTTTATTACACAATATTTATTTCATAATCAGTGTTTTTGTATCATGTATCTCCCATGTAATTTCCGATATAGTTAAGGTGAAGTTTTTACTGAGAGCCCTATATGTCTTGGAAAATACATAAAAACTCTATTTTCCTTTGTTTCACTTGATTAAGAAATTCTTTCTATGTTGAATATGCACAAAGTAAAAGTTAGTTGTGTTATGGTAAATTTGGCATCTTAACTTTCCTTTACATATGAATGCAGAATCGCTTTTTTTCAAAATGAAATTGGTTCTTGTGTTTTTTCCTATTAATGCTTTATTGTATTTTCAAGTTTAATTGTTTTGATAATTCACTTTGGTGATTAATGTGCTCTGTGAATTTGTCTTGGCTTTCTGAACTTAATTGCTCATTAAATTTTCAGTTATAATATAGAAACACATGTTATATTTATAGCTTTCATTTTATCTGGTAGCATTTAATACAGGCATAGCTCAACTAATTGCTTTGAATATTGAATACAATATTTTCAGGTTCAACTCCTTGTTCTTGGCGATTGAAACCTAACTTAGAAATTGGTAGAAATGGATAGCGGTAAATATTATTGGATTAATTTACTCAAGATCAAATGAAAGTAACATTACAGGAAAGAAAGGGAGAGGTATATAGAAGAAATTAGGAATTAGAGAAAATTAGGAAACTCCAGAAAAGAGGAGCATGGTCAAAAAAAAAAAAAAAGAATCTTGTAATGAAATCTGACATGATACAAGCTAATATATTACGTTTTTCTGTCTTTTTACGTTCGTTTATATACAAATGCTATTTTACTCAGATTTAAAGAGTAAAGTAATACCAGTTTCAGTTGAGCTTAACTACAAGTAGTAGAAATAACGCATGTGTAAACAATTTACATTAAAAATATATTTCAAATTCTTACATAGAATTCTTATGTATAAAAGAAATTAACAATGTTAAGAATTACCTTAGGAATTACTAAATATTAATCTTATTGTGTCAAGATGAGAAAGACAGGAGATACACCTTGAGTAGAAAAAAGGAAAAAGGAGAGGATAATCAAGAGTCTCTCTGATGACACAGAGATAAAAAGGCAATAATATTTTGAAGTACTGATAATAGCTAGCTAGTTTTATATCTATATATACATTATACACTTATCAGCCATTGCCGATTAGATGATTTAGAGGAGATGACTTGTCGAGTAGATAAGTTTGTTTTTGCCAGCAAAAGTAACTACTTATAAATTTCACGCAATAAGACAACAAATAACAAACAGAATAAAGGGCACCTTTGCAAGCGCTAATCATAAAATATCCATGATCAGTTTCTTCAGAAAATGCTAAATCAACTACTGGTCTTGTATGTCCTGGACAAGTTAAAGGAGTTTGCTTTGAAGCCATTCCTTGTTTAGAATCGTGGCAAACGGATTTGCGCCGAAATTTTCTTCGCACAACCAGAAAACTTTTAAAACTTAAGTTTAACAATTAAAAGAAATCAATATCATTTCCGTATGGAGCGGAAGAGATTACGCTGTTGCGTCAAGAGATTCTGATTTGATAATACCCCTATATCCTTGTTGGCATGCTAAAGAGCTATGTAATATAGAAAGTTAGAATCATAATAAACAATGGATACATAAGCATAGAATCCAGAATTTTAGAACCCAGTACCAATGAACCAGAGCCATGGAATCCAGAGAGAACCATGGAACCATAGGATCCAGAGGCGTGGAATTATGCAACCAAAGGATACGCAAACATCAAACCGTATGAACCATAACCACATAATACAGAATAGCAGGAACCATAGGATACAAAAAAGTAAAGGGAAACATAAGAATTAAATAATCATAGGACATAAAACCATAAGAATCAGAACGATAGATCCAAAGTACATAGAACCATAGGTTACAAAACCATACTCTTCTAAAAATAACATACAATTAAAAAGGGATGAAAATTTTTTTAATAGAAATATGCTTTGATATTTAATGATGCTATTTGATGTTCCGTACAAAATTAACAATAAAAATAGTTCAAAGTGACATTGTGTAAGCATTAATATTGATTTATATTTTAACAGAATATACTAGAAAACTGCTCTCTGGTTAACAAAATTGAAATTTCTTTGAAATATTTATTATAGCTGATTTAGTAAAAACACCTTACAGTCAAGGTGAGGTACTATTGATATTTAAGGATATTAAAGTTAGTTGTGCACGAAGATTAAAAGACTTTGCTTGCTAGACTGCCGAGAAATTAGAACCGAGAAATTATAAGATATAGTAATTTTCCAAAAAACTAGCTGGTTTCACATCTATATTGATAAAGAATAATTCATTTTCTGTGAAGAATTAATGACCTATAACTGTGTTGCTCCTATAACTGTGTTATCTTCTTCTGTTTCAAACATATTTTAAAAATATTTGCAAAAAAATGATTCTCTCAGTGGATATAGACATGTAAAGAAAATACGCAAACTGCTCTTATATCTTTACTTGAAAAAAATGGGTTTGCTAGTGCAGTTTTAATGGAAATATCAAGAGAATTTGATGCAACAAATCATGAACAACTTATAACAAAACTTAATGCATACGGATTAAGCAAAGAAACTTTGAATTTGATATCCAAGTTACAAAACAAATGGCAACGTGTGAAAATGGAGTATTTCAGGTTTCTGGCATTTGTTTTTCAATATCTATCCTAATAATTTATTCTTTGCATAAAAGGATTTGATGGAAATTTTTCGCAGATGATACCGCTCCTTGTATTTTTGCCCTCAAAAATATCTTAGAAAATTAGAAACAGTTTAGAAATTGTTATTGCCTGATTTGAAAATATTCGTATGAAATATAACACTGATGAGTGAGTTTTTTTACAAGGCTTCCCCCAGAAGTCAGTGACTATACGAGGGGAAGTCCTTGGTCCAAGGTTCTTGTTTATTTAATGCTCCCATATGAGCTACGGTGGTGTTTACAATGGCGCTTCATATATCTCTCACCAGACAACCTCAGACAGTCGGTGCACTTGAACCGCGAACATTGCAGTGAAAGTTTGAAGCGCTACCCATTGAGCCACTCCGACTATATTCCGACGAATATAGCCACTCCACGAATTGAAACATTCTTTGAAACGAAAATTGAAACGAATTGAAACACTCGACGAATTGAGCCACTCCGACTATATTCCGACTATTTATCGAATCCCAATTCAAATACTGTCCACTCACATGTTTGATATGAACCAATATCCCCCACGTAAATGTACACCAAGGTTAAAATTCAATCAGATATTTTGGACCAGCAATATGGAGTTCTGTTCGCCATGAAAGACGAAACTTTACATCACTTATCCTTTCAAATAAAAGATAAAAATGTGGAAACCAATCACAAACCAAAGCTCTTGTAGACTTTATCACTGGAGTTGGTTTTGCAAGTAATTTCAATTAATCTCATTTCTAGTTTTTCATTTATAGAGGAAGTTTACAGAAAATTACCCTAACATTAGCTAGTTTTGTGTATCCTTTAATGACCTTTGGTATAAAAATATTAGGTATTTTTCTTACCAATTGAATTAGCGGATCGGTAACTTGTGGTAATTGTGTCAAAATTGTTCGGGTACTGTAAGCGCAATGTTTTATCACAATTTAGAGTT
>JAUELD010093812.1:0-18939 GCA_031471615.1 Aglantha digitale | reverse complement strand
GTTTATGTATTCAAAACCGTCGAACTCTGATTGGTCGATTCTTTCCAGGAGAGATCTAAACATAGACATTGTTGCATATTTAATAACATTTGTTATGCAATATCTTATAATTTCCTCGGCTTTAATTTTCACTCACTAGCTATATATTTTTAAACTTTTATGTTTTAACGGGTGCGATATTAAAAGTAATATTCTGGTAATTGAACAAATAGTTTATTACTATCATTGGCAAAACAAAAAATTCATATAAGGTATTTGATCGATACTTCTGTTAAGATCGTTCAAACTGATTTATGCTAAGCTAAGCTAAATTTATGTTAAATAGATTTAGGATCTAGTGCTAAAACCGAATATTTAGATATATATTATAATATCTTTATTTTTAAATATTTTTATCTTTTTTCTTAGCAACAGAAATGCAGAAAACAGAATCTTCTTAAACTTGCTTGACCATTGAACTATCATTAGAAAACAATGAACTAATGAGAACAATGAAAGCTCACTCGTTACTACTGTCTGTCTTCGTTATATCACGACGTGCTTAACTGTCAATCTAAAGGTGGCTTCTGTTGAAATAATCTCATAATGGCGCTGCATATAGCTCTCACAATAATTTACAGAAAATATATAGTTCGAAAACACAAATAACTTAACAGTTTAAAAACTACCGAATTTGAGAGACTCCGTCTTTGTGTAAAATTAATCCAGTTTTTTAGTTTTATTACACCACCAGGAAAAAGATTTATCCAGGTAATTAGTAACACCAGTAAATTGTGTGAAGCTTTATAACTTAAACCCTTGATTTCAAACACCCTTTGTAAAATAGTAAACATCAGTAAACCCTTGATTTTGACTACAAACTATGCCACCATTAAAGGGGAACCAAGCTCAAAAATAATGTTTTTTCATATTATTAAAGAGGGCATCGCAATGAAAATTTTGCAGTATTTACTTTTTTTTTGAAAAAACCTAGAGCTCACACAAATCCCATGTTAATATCCCTATTTGTTGCCGTGGTTACGATTTTTGTGACGTAAACGTTGCAAAATTTAATTTTTTTCTTTTCCGTAAACACAACAAGATTTAATAAAAACATTCAACGTGACTGACTCAGAAGAAAACAGTTGTTCTGAGACCGAAAGTTGTTTTGAACCAAGACTTCAAAGATCGATGCTTTTGTTACTGGATAATACTGCAATATACTCTAGTATACAGAGGAAGAACTAAGATTGTAAACAAACACTGAGGATTCATTATATAACAAAACTTTGAATCCTAGTCCTTAAGAAAACCTTCTCTGGTGTGGATGTAGTATAAGAAGAAGCTAAGTACTGTAAGAAATGTTGAATATTGGATGAAAAACTTGACCAGAGAACAATATGTATAGCAGAGCATAAAATCAAAACTGGATTCTTGATTATATTAATCAAATATTATTTAAGCACGCGTTCAAGCTTGAGAATTGAGAATTAATTTTCTTTTCAAAGTTAGAAATAAAAGTGAAGTGTTTACATTTTGAATTGTATTTAATAACACGAGATATGCTGTGAGTTAGATCTCTAAGTTCTGTACAAGTTTATATTTGATTTTTTTAGAGAATTCGACGATTCAGCTTTATATACTATAGCATAATAATTGAAAAAAATAACTGTTTCTCAGCATTATAATCGTAAGGGGAGCTATAAAATATTCTTGTTTTGTCCAAACGATATAAAATAATTCTTAAAAGAAAAATAAAGTATTTTTATGTTCTGCAACGCTTACGTCACGAAATTGTCATTTCTCCTCCGGTGCCTTTTTTAGATCAAACTAAAAATGTGTCTCCTGTGTCCAAAATGTATCATTGAAAAAAAATAATTATTATAACCTTTTTTTTTCACTGTTGTTAACCTGCTTATGTTAAAACTACAATTTTTTCCCCAAAGCTTAGTTCCCCTTTAAACACCTCGGGTTTTCATAGTGTTCCGCATTTGCTTAGAGCTCCGCTGCGGTGGTAGTTTTGGGTGATTTTCCAAAAAACTATAAAAACTAATACACTTAAAGAAGTGGGAATTATCACCATAACAAATTATCGATTGTCAAGAAACCATGACTGTCTATCTGTCACTAATCGGCGCTATCTAATAAACCACCCACAATGAGTATTAATACACTTAAAGAGGTAGAAGTATTCACTATAAAAACTATCAAGACATCATTACTGTCTATCTGCTACTACTCTACTTCCTTTGATAACGTTTAAACATACTATAAATAGATATCTTATCAAACTACTACCTTTCAATGATATTATATTCTCCGTACAGGTAATAATCTCCGAAAAACTCAAAATCTAAAAATCTAAATAAACCAAATAAAGGTGAGACAACACTACTAAATCACACATAATTTAATCTAATTCTCCAATACGCCAATTTCCACCAATCAGTTTATGAAATTGCTATGCGTAGATTTCAAAGCTAAATGCTGAATCGGAATAAAATAACACGATGAAAATATAGTGGTGCGTTTTAGTTTAAGTTGACACTCTACTGCTTAAACTTACTACATATAATTCTTTACTACAGTTTGTTTACACTAACTAAACAGCTATTATAGACGTTCTAGGAACTGTCTTTTATTTAACTAGTAATTATGGCAACGTTACAGGAAAATACCAAATACCACGAATTAGATAAAATGAAAACTTACGGATCATCAGGTGTCAACTGGACGGGTTCAGTGGTAAATTGAGGGTCGAAGTTGGATAGGATATCTTCCTCTTCCTCCACCCTGGGTTTAAACGGTGGAGGGATTTGACGACGTTCAAGCTGTAAAAGAGAATAATGGAATTTAAATGTTTAGATCCTACAGCATGACAATTTTTGCTGTTATAGTTTTATATATCCGAGGAATTAACAGTTCATGTTTTTATATAAAAAAAAATGGTATTGCAAAAAATATATTCCCTTCACTGGATTAAAATTTTAACAGTCAGCACTGAATGAGAAGAGATTATACACTTCAGCTACTTGGATAGAAAAGTGACCAGTAATAAGTAGAAGAAAAAGAAAAAAGAAAAAACAACTACGCACCGCTTCCCAAGCTATAGGTCTAAAAAATGGGTTCGAAGTTATATCACTGAAACCAGTCTGTGGGTGGCAACCAAGCCTCTCATCTGGGTTCTAAAGAATAAACGAAGGATGCTTAAAAATGCTAAAGAAATACATGTTTTATCATTTATATATGCAGTGTAGGGAGAGACATTAAGACAAATAACAAATATTTATTTAGTGAAGGAACTATTTTGTAGCAAAATTTTAGAGTTTCATTCTTCTGAAATTGACCAAAAAATATAGAAATGAAAAATGTTGAAATGAATTTCTTTATAGTTCTTAAGTACGAAAGTCTGTTTTTAAAAGTTTCCAGCAAACATACCAAAAAAAAGTAAAAAAATTGAAAAAGATAGGTTCACGATGAATATTAATAACAAAAAATAAAATGTAACAAAAATAATTAATTCACTCACAAACAAACAAAAGAATGTCAAGAATAAAATATACTGCAACAAAGATTTTAATTTGCGCCAAACAATTTAAAGATAAGAAAGTAGAAAATCTGATCAAAGTTCAGCAAAAATTTACAAAAATTTACTTTATTAAGAAATCCTTTCAGACATGAAGCAGCTTTGACTGATAGCGATCTCGGTATTCTGATAGGTTTCTCCAGAATAACTAAAAAAAATAAAAATGTTTAGAATTTATAGTGTCAATTAATTCATGGAAAACAGACTTCAGTTTCTCAAATCAAACAACAACTACCACACACAGAAATTAGGGTGGACATGATTTAAAAATAATTCTAATCATCGCATACATCCTTGAGTAGAAGATTCAATTTAATCTAAACCCTACGATGTCATTATATTCAACTGCAGAACCAACCTACTTAAAATTGCCAGTCCCTTGCGGAAATAATGACTGTCAGACAAAATAATATAAAATCATATCTTATATAAAAAAGAACATGGTATATGTCGATAATCATGTTCCCGTGTGTATAATTTCTCTTCAAATAACAAGGCCCTTGAAAACGGTCCCAAAGGACACATCAAAATAATAAAAAAAATCTGAGTACACGAAATAGAATATGATATAATACTGAAAAGGTATAATACCTTGAAATAAATAATCTTCAGTGTTCTGATCAGGATTATCTGTAGCAGTAACGATATCAAATGGTGAACGTCCTGCCAGCATTTCATACAACAGAACTCCAAGCGCCCACCAATCTACACTGGCAGCTATAAATACCAAAAAGCATGAATTTTTTTATTGGTAATCGATATTTCCAATGGATCTGTAAAACTAATTCGGGGATTATGATGAGTAACTCGAGCGGTGTAAAGCATTTTTCAAACTATCACCAGCCGCACTTGTTTAAAAAATAAACAAAGAAGTTTCGTTGCAGATATCAAATAAACGCTTTTGTTAAATTGGCCTCGGTGTCATTTAAAATATGTTATAAATCCTACCATAGTCTTCACCCCGAAGTATTTCAGGAGCAATGTAGTTAGGTGTTCCGCAGAAAGTACTTGTTTTATCCCCAGGTAGTAATCCTTCCTGAAACCACCATATGTGAATATGAAATAAAATATTCTGGTCGCATTTTTGTTTTTGTTTTAGAAATAATCTATTTAACATAGATATTTTATAGAAGAATAACAAAACATCGTCTAGTACTGTGAAAACTTAGTTAAAGCCTATTTATACCAAACAAATAATTTATATCATCGTAAAATGTGACTTTCTTAAAAATGATTTTACTAAAAAAGTTTCACTAAACAATAGGAACTAACTAAAAATATATCTATGTAAATATATCCATTTTCAATCAATGAGAAAATTTTTCCCTTAAACTCAAATGGAAATTTATAAATTTTAATTGGACTTTATCAATGACATTTTTAGGTCATACATTGGAAATAAAGTGTCCTGTAGATAAAGCAATTCCCTTACCTTACACATCCCGTAATCAGTAAGCTTCACGTGACCTTCTGGATCAAGCAATACATTATCCAGTTTTAAATCTCGATAAATAATACCTATGAAAGAGCTATAAGTTAGTATGTTCTAGAAGTTTTCCTATTCAGTTTGATTGACCATAGATCATTCAAAGGCCTTATTTCTAGAAAAGCCTGGTACGCACTATGAACTAGGGCTTTGAACGGTTCAAAACTCTCTTCAGTGCTACAGAGATCAGTATAATTTAAATCAATTCATGAGACAGACACACGAGCCACAGTTCTCAAGATCGAGGTAGGACTAAAAATATTTTAGCTCCGCATTTTAGCTTCCCATTTGCAAGATTACATATACAAGCCACACCCACCAATTAATATTTCAGAAGTTAAAACATGTTATAAATATTTAAGCAGTACCTCACCTTTTTCGTGTAAATAATTCAGTGCACAGCTGATTTCAGCAGAGTAAAACCTAAAAATATTCAGTTATTTTCTTTCTGTTTAGATATTCACTGCAATTGTAATTATATTAATTTTTTGAACAACAAGAACTACCTAGCGTGAGACTCTTCTAATCTTCGCATACGTTGCATATGAAACATAAGATCGCCACCATTAACAAATTCGATAACAAAAAACAAACTAAAAAAAAAATGAAAAATAAATTTTAACTAAAACATTAACAGAATGGCTTATTCAGCTAGTTCCCACTAAGAATATATTTTAACTTCAAAATGAATTTAACTTTCAAAATACACACATACATACAATACTTGGACAAATCACAAACAAAACAAACAAACATTTAAATGCGATGAAAAAAACACAGGAAGTAGACTAAATGATATAGCTAATTGCTTTGTTGGGACTTGTATTGATAGAACAAACTTCCAATTTGATTGGAATCTTAAAAACTATTCCTCTTAATTAATTAAGGTAACTAACTAGTTGATAGTGTCGAAACTGTTCAATATCCTTAGGGAATTTTGATCATTTTTAGAGAGTTCATTTCTACTTCTCTACTTTATTTTATAAATATTTTTTAAATATTTGTTATACAGGCTGTATAAGTTGAATTACAAAGGATAAGAAAAGTCACGTCTTGCTTGTGAATTGTTTTTAGTAGAGAACTTATAGATTTCCAAATCACATTTTAGATGGGAATTGTATTAGTGTATAGCATTAAATAACGGAAAAAAAACAGTTACCGGCTGCGAGTCTGAAAGCATGAATGCAATCCAACTAAGAACGGATGATTAGAAGCGATTTCAAAAACGTGCTTTTCTGTTTGCACCCAATCGATATCTTCGTCGTCATTCACAAGTTCTTTTTTTATTACTTTCATAGCATATATTCGTTCCGTTTCTTTTAGCCGAACCTTATAACGAATGATAAATGCTTTAAATTAACGCAAAAATATCATAATGGTAGCAGATAAGTTGAAAGGATTCAATCAACCTATTTGCAATATTGCATATTTTAAGATATATCCACTTTCAACAATGCTTCACCCCTTTTTTACTATGGCTTTTTTACTTTTTTTACTTTTAATTCCATTATAGAACTGATATGTTTTTAGTAATAGGTCATTCATTTCCACAAGCATTGCAAAATATTTTTATATTTAACAGCATACATAATCTTACAAGTTATGTTTATATATATATATATTTTAGGGAGACGAAGGTTCAAAGAAAACATTTTTGCAATACTTAGTTTATAATTATATTGTAGTGTATAAATAAAATCCTTCCGGTCTGTTCCATAACATTGCATGTCTTATGTAGCCTTATATGTAGACTCAACTCAACAAAACCATATGCACATTTAAAGTTCAAGTTTATTTTAAGAACTGGACTAATTTGATTTATTTAGGAAGATCCTGTTAATACTTTAGAAGCTACAATTTTTTTAATTTTTGTCAGCTTTCAGTTTCCCTTTCATATCTTTATAGAAAATTTAAGTTTTGTATTTTACCAAAACACCTTCATTTTGTTCAACTTTTCATATGTTTTTAAATACTTTAGTAGTTTATCATTTATTCGTATAACATAGTTTTAACTTAAACACTTTATTAAGTTTAGCAGCAAGAACATACACATATGAGACAATATAAGTAAGGCGTCATCTGATCATCTTATGAAAGCAAACAATATCATCCACAAAAATACTCACAAGCGAAAAAGTCAAGCTAGTAGGAACAATGTGCTTTTTTTTTTATAAATATCCCTAATCTGATTTTTCCACTGAATCAATTAATTTAGCGACAAAAATGCTCACCATCATGACTTTAGCGTAACTTCCCCTTCCGATTACACGAATAAAATCAAAGTCATTAACACCAATACGAAAGCCGCTAGTTGGTTCAACATCTTTATCTTCTGTATAAAATTCATCCTTTACAAGACCTTTTTTTCGTGTGCTAGGACTGGAACTTTTACCTAAATCAATAAAAGTCCTTGAATGTAACATGGCATTCCCTTAATGTAACAGTATTTCAAGAAAAAATAAAATATTTTCTGACAACAGCACATAAGCAAAACAATAGTCTTGACACATTTTTATAACCTGAAACTCATTTAATTTATTTAGTTTAGAGTTTTTTTCATAAAATATGAAGAAACTTTTAACTTTGCATATGCCAACTAACAAACCATTAAAAAAGGAAAAAACCAAAAAGAAAATTCCTGAAACATCTTTTTCAAAAAGCTCTTCCCTGTACATATAACAGGAGTATGGACATGTTCAAGAATAACCTCTTGCATAAATAGGGCTCATATGATCATATACAGAGTCACATACTTCTCTTCATAGATCTGTCTAATTCCAGCATTTGATTTGTGTATACTTGTGGTAATGTGCTGTTAGAATATTGCAGTTGTGTATGTTGTGGCGGCTAGAATGAGAATGGGATTTAATATAAAGTGATACAATATAAACATTGACTTGAAATATTTACCGAATGCAAAATATTCTTACAAGTTGTCCACAAGCAAACTTAACGAATCGATGGCATCTTTTATGTACCATATATTTACAATTTAAGCACTTGACTCCCTAAAAATGAAGAGATATTTTATTTTATTCATTAGTATCAGAGGATTCTGATTAAGAACAGTTCAAATTGAAAAATATTATTGTATTATTACTTACTTGTCGACCTAATCCCCAAATTATATCACGACAAATCGGGCATTGTTGCATCTAAAAAATATTGTTTGTATTGCAAAATGATGCAGTGAAGACAAAACTTTTATGAAAACCATTTTTGAACAAATACAGATGAAGATTTAAACCACATGTACTACAGAGCACTCAAACCTTTACATCGGATAACTGTATAAACCAGAAACCTACGAAAACCAAGCACATGTCAAAGTGCACTTGCAGACATATTCAATGTAAAAGAACCTGAATAAAACAGACACCTCCCTAAGGTGAACACTCACATGTGAATCAAGGTAGAACAATTGTTTACCTAAAAGAATCTATGTAGATCTTCTAACTAACGATTCGCTAACATCTTGTTCATACAGGCAAGTAATTTTATAATGAATAAAATAACTAGAAACAAGATGGATCGAGTTAAATTTATTTAACTCGAAGGATCGAGTTAAATAAAATGTTTGGTTTATTTAATATGCTAATATTACAAACTATATCCAGAATTCATGTTCAAAGCAATAAATTTCAAGTATAATTCAATGAATTCAATAACACGAATTCTGGACAGAGTTCAAAATATTAGTATATTTTAATAATATCTGATTTGATTTGATCCTTCGCAAAACATCACAATTAAGCTTCTAGTTACTTAAGTCATTGCTGACAACTTATGTTTTGGATTTATCAACCTGAGATAATTCAATATAGCACATAGACAAATAGTATCAGTTTGACAGTGGGAAAATGTCTGATATATTATAGGCTAGGTTGCATAATAACTTACTTTACCAAATCTTCTTGCTACAAATGAATGTCCATTGAACTGATAAATCTTTCTCCATCTTCTAGCTCCTCTCCTATATAATCCTATTTTAATAATAATAAAAAATTACATTCTTTTTTTCGTAAAAAAAAAAAATTGATAAAAACAGTTTCCAATAATAGTCAAAATATTGTAATCTTTATATTGAGTTTAAAAAAGAGAAAAACAGAATCATATTGTTTAAAATATAAATAAAAAATGTACTATGTTAGTTACAATCATATTGGTATAACTTTAACTATAAAAAAATAGAAGTTTAACTAAAGAAAAAACTTATAAACAAATGAAAAACCATACAATAGAAAACTAGATGGATTCCTCTTTACACAAAATATTTTAAGATGAGAAAACCTTTTTACCACAAATATGGATAAATTCCTAATCTTTACAGTCAATAAAACTGGATAATAAAATACGAAATCTAATAGGAAATAGAAATTAACCTCCTCAGTAGAGATTTATCTTTAATGAGCTTAACAAATTCGTATTTTACTGTTATAAAAACTAGGAACTCTAAGAACCAAAAACATTATCAATGATATATTATGTTGTCCGGTGCAGTCAGTATGATTTTTTTATTTAACATATCCATATTCTTTTTCTAACCAGACCAATTCAATCTATCCCTCTTGTAGGTGTCTTAAGGAAAGCCTGACACCTCTGACACCCTCAGCCTTGGGACCTTTAACTTTTACAATCCTAATGATTGACATTAATGGAGATGTTCAACATAGCAGATCCTTCGCTGATGACATGAAAGATGTGGATAAAAGTATTGGACTTATCATCCCAAGATAAACTGCAGTTGTATTTATTGCATGTATATTCTATGTATACATCTAACAGATGTATTTGATTGGACACAAACTAATAAAATGTCATATAACCATGAAAAATTTAAATCTTGTAGTCATGTTCGAAAAAAAAAATCCTTTTAAACCCATATCAACAACAATCAACAATGTACATAGCATTATATTCTCTAAGAAAATGTAACTTATAAAACTATACCTGTAAAATTGTTATGCACAAGGCATTTCCCTTAAAACATCCTGGTAGTGTCTCTTTGTGCCGTTTATATAGTCCAAATTTGACACTGTATTCAGTTGTTTACAGGCAAACTTGTTTGCCTAATAAACCATACAACCCTAGAGACCTCAACATCAAGGTCAGTCAAAATCTCTACACCCCAATAAAAGTCATGATTTTATGGTAAAAAACATTCATAGCAATTAATCTTCAAAAGACCGAGGGCAACTTTAAAACAGCTATAAGCAATCAACTTGCATACACTTTTTAGGGTAACCAAACCCACTTAATCTAAGTTGCTGTAACATTTTTGCACATAACAAAATTTAATTTTATGTTAGGAAATGTTAGGAAAATTAAATTAAATAACAAAAAAAACATATGCATCCATACTGTCTTCTCCTTCCATTAAAACACCTGGTTGTTTTGGCACCCCTTTAAAAACTAAACAAAAGATTATTTTAAAATTATAAATGCAATATAAATGATACTAATTTAGAAAAACCACTCCTGTGAAAAAAGGCTTCAAAAGAGAATTAAATAATAATGAACCAAAAGATTTATGCAATAAAAATAATTCTTATTTTTAAAAAATAAATATATTTTATTGATTGATATAATATCAATATATTATTATAATTATCAATTGATTTAGCTCATGCTGAGGCTTCCAGATTGGTCTTACAATTTGAGTTATTGTTTTCATTTTAGTTCAAAAATTGAAATAGCAAGAATATATTAATAGAAATACTGAACTTTATTATTTTGTCTGTTGCAAATATATTGAATATATATCAGGCTCCACTAAACCAATCTTAGTATTGGACTTACTATTGATAACTAATTGTGATTCTTCATTCACATGGTAGAGCCTCACAGCTTCATCGAGCTCAACTTGAGCTGATAAAGTACATGGATCACCTAAAAAAAATGTTAGGAAAGATACTCGTCCTGACGTCAGCCCCCCCTCACACCACAATCTAACTTATTCATAACTAACTAAAGTCTTACGGCAATATTATATACCTATATTCTATCCTAACAAAAGACTGTATAAGACATTTTTAGAAACTGACAGCAGTTATTCATTGTTCAAAAACATCCGAAACAAAAACAATGCAGCATTTTGTTTTTACCTTCTTCATCAATCCATTTCATTGTAAAAGTTTCATCAGATTCAAACTTGCACAAATCTCTTATATCGTCACATAAATCATCAAACAATATCCCTGGATCCATTACCAGACACATTACATCTCTAAAGTGAAGTAAAATCAAGTAAACAATAATTAAGATAAACAAGCATGGCGGAAAAAAAGAGGGATATATAGAAATACAGGAAAGGAATAGTGTCTGAATTTTTATAAAAAGTTTGTTTGATAAATTTTCTTTAAATAGAAAACTTTTGGATTAATTCAGATACAAAAAGTCATATTAAACCTGGTTTAGTTTTAGGATTCTTTTTTGTTTCAGAAACTTTCCTAGCAATCTAATTGGTTAAAGTCATGTAAAACAATGTAATAATGTTGTAATGGTGGCAGGTGACCTAAGTTGTTTATATTAACTGAAAATAGTCAATAAATTTGAATCTTGAATTTATGTTTTAACAAGAAAAAGATTAAGAGAAATGTAATGCTGAATGATGATTTCATTAAAATTGAAATAAATTTTTAACCAAATGTCGCCATGAGAAAACGCAGACACCAAAAGGTCTTTATTTATACCTGCATCATTGCACATTATTGTCATATTATTGACTTTATTCCTGGTAAGATAGTACCTGTTGATGCATATTTAAAATACAACTTGTCAGTTATGTTTGCTTAAACTTTTTGTTTCCATAGGTTTTTTTATAGGAACGTCAAACGTAGTAGAATTTAAGACTTAAAGGGATTCCAAGGGACATGACGACTTAGAGATTAACTATTCTTATTAAAATAAATTAACCAGAAGGTTCATCGTGATGTTTTTTATTTTTTTTTGCTGTGAACATGAATTACTTGCCCGTACAAACATTTTTAACTAAGCTATTAATTTGGAACAATAAATCTCTTTAAGAAGTTATTTTGAAACTGACAATAGAGCTTTAAATCTTTAATGTTCAGCTATATTCTCCATAGTTTTACCTCAAAACATGCTAGCACTAAAGTTAAAACAAGTTTGTTTCAGATTAAACAGCTTTATAAACTTAGATCAACATTTTTTATTTCATTGAAAAAGCTCGTCCTCAAGATATCTTTATTCAAAGAAGAAAAATTGAAAGAGACAAAATATAAAAACTGATAAGGACACATAAATTAGATGCAAACTTGATGACATCAAGGTAAAAAATCAATAGGAAATTAAATAATTCAAATGTTAAAGAAGTGCAACAAAATATTTTACAGATAGAAAGATAAGTTACAAACAAATTAAATACAAATTTAGACATCAATTTAGCTCTTCACTTTATATGTATAAGATGTATCATTACATCCAACACACAATACGAATGACAGTATGAAAAGAGCTGTTTGGTTTAAAATACACCTTTGCGTGAAAGACTTTAGAATGGCTAGAGAGGGGATAGAAACCATTTATTGTTTTTTTACCAAAGCTTATTTTAGAAAAATTAATTTAAATTATCTATTCACGTACAAGGAAACCGGCCATGAATAAGGCAAGTAATTTTTACAGACGAAAACCTAGAAAGACAGAAGAAAAAGCAGAAACAAGCCTTTCTAAATAAACAAAAATATGTTGCAAAAATGCTGTGCACGTTTGACTAGCAAGTAGTAAAATTTTGGCTAGCAGTAAATGATAAAATATATACTAACCCATTAAAAGCTGCTCTAAGAGGGATTCCTTCTTCCATTATTATATAATTTTATATATATCTAAAAAAACAGTATATAAGCTTTATTAAGATTCAAACTTTTAAGTTGATAAAGAAGTTGATATAAGTTATTTTTCAAAAGTCTATTTCACTTCTGATATAAAAAAATATTAATTTAAAATCTAAAGCTAAAGCCACAACAACAAAACAAATGACAAAGAAGTGGAAATTACAATAAAAAAAACCCATACAAGTTGATGAGTGACTTTTAGAAAATCTTTTCCACTTCTGACATAAAAAAAAATTAATTTAAAATCTTTAACCACAACAACAACAAAAAATGACACAGAAGTGAAAAATACATAAAAAAATTACATAAAAACACAGATAGATAAATCTAAAACTCTGAATAAATCTAAAGGTAAACTTAACACTATAATCTATCAAGGGTAGCACCAGAAATGAAAAGAAAAAAGCTTGAAAACCTGATTTCCCTAAGTGTGGGCAAATGTGGTTCCTGAAATATTAATTAGTAAAAATTAAATGTTACATTGTTAAACTGACAACTTTGTATAAAAACTATATTTAAAGTAACTGTGTTTTTGTGTTTAAATCCCATATGCATATTTCTGTGCTATTACAACTTAGTCAAATGATCACCGTCATAAACTTTATAACAAATCTAAACCATTTTAATTAATAAACAATGAAAAATCACTTCTAACTTTATTGGAAGATCTATATGTTAAATAAACTTAATAGATAAATAATAATTAGAGTATACAAAAAACATTACAATATGTCTCTTTATCATTAGCTCTTCAAAGTTGACTAATACAATATCTTATTAAAAAGAACTGAAGTTTCTTAAAGGGGACCCAAGCTGATGTAGCTTTAAACTTATCTGTGGTTGGTTATCTCTGATACCAAGAGAATGGTAGAGAATGGAAATACTTTAAAGCTCTCTAATATAAGCCCAACATGTCTTATAGTAAAGTAAGTAAGTTGGTTGTTGTTTTTTCAGAAATATAACTTACAATAGTTCTACCAACTATACTTTAATAATGGAAATAATAATGATTAATTAAGACAGACATAAATCAATATTTCTGGAAGATGACTCCCATACAGCAGAACTGGCACAAGGGGAGTCACCTTAAACAAGACAAAAAACAGTAAAAATTCGAACAAACTCAAACAAACTTATCGGCTTTATATCTCTCTTTAAAAAGTTGTTTTAAGCTTCTTGCTCTCTTTCAGTAATGTTTTAGTTATCTAATACTATATATATTTTCAGAAATTGACATGAAGTTTGAACTACACTTAAAATTGTCTCAACACTATCTTTATTGGAAGAATAAGCAAAGGGATACTAAAGAATGGTTAATAGCAATTATACAAAAATCACAGTTAGAATGTCATATAGAATATTTGATTGATATTTAAAAACATACAATAAAGTAACATACAGGATTATAAAACTTCTATCAATAAAACTTTAAAGAAAATTGAGTACTCAATATATTCAAACAGATGTCAATAAACAGAGAAAAAAATACTAGATCATTTTTAGAGAACAAGTGTTACTAAAAAACAATTCATTTTCTGTCTGTGGTAACATCCTTTACTCAAGCAAAAACCATTTTTGATTATAGAAGCAGCAAAAATTAAACTATACAATGAAAATTGTAAAAATTATTATAGATCATAAAATATATAAATTAATAAAAATATAAAATTAAATCATAAAACATATAAATGTCCTATAAAATTTCATAATGTTTTTTATTAAAACACAAGCACATTTTTATGTGTTGTAATTAGTTATAAGTTTATTTACATTTTTTGACTGCTTATTTTTTTCTTTCTTAAGAGAGTATTCTGTTAAGACTTTCTACAAAGGTATCAATAACCATTGATAATGCAATACATGATTCAGCCAGTTATTATATAAAATATCAAAATATTTTCAACAAAGATTGCTTAAAACTGATGTGTTAATAGGACTTAATGAATGTGATGAAAGAAGAAAAACAAAAACCAACTTTCTTTTTTAAAAAATACCAAGTAATACATCATGCTATTAATATTAACATTTATTACTAAGAATATATGTTGTCAGAAAGTACTACAAACTGTGAACACATTACTGAAAATTTAAGGAAATGAAATGACATTGTGCTGTAGTATCTAAAACACAACAATTAAGATTTATACAGAATCGGAACCTGAGAAGACCTAAAATTAAAGTCAATAGCTGTGAAAAGGAAGAGACATGTACTTTTAGATTGTTGGAAGCATTCTGGTGGTGTGTGTGTCCTATGACAACTGTGATGTATGTTGTTTAAAGGCAGATTCGCCATACCACCCCTATATAGGTGTTATATAAAATATAACACCCTAGACCTCAACTACAAATTGAACATTAAAAACATTAAAGAATGTACACATGCACATATGCAAGGATGGAATATGAGTATTATTAAAAGAGATTTATGATTTAAACTTCAACTTTTTCAAAACTTTAGGAGCCTATTTTATCAAGTAAATGTTACACCACAACAAAAACTAACAGATATACTGGTAACAAATGACCTATTAGTTACCAGTATATATCTTATAAGTCACAGAAATTAAGTGACTTAATTTCTATTCATATTTCTTAAAAGAATTGTTTAACCTTATCTCTTAAACATTTTTAAGTATCATATCTCGATCCACAAAATAATCTCCTACCAAAAAGTTCAGATTTAATTTAAATATAGGATTAGTTAAAAAACAATGAAACTCCATAACTACCTTTTTCAATTTTTATTTTAAAGACTACACTTTCTAAGATAAAATAGTTCCACTTAAATAATTTCAATATTTCAAGAAAAGAAAAGAATGGTCTGGAAACTCCGCACAATTTCACACATATTCAAACATAAGTCAACGAAGTAAACTGAATAGATTAATGTGTTTAATTGAAAGGGTGTTTCCATTACTTACTAACTTTAGATTACTTGCTATCTCAAACCAATTTTAGCAAAACATGTACAAAATATACCCAGAAAGCTTAAAAATTTTAAACATTGCATCTACGAAATATTAAGGTTAACACATTGATTTGATCAAAATGTATAAAATTATCAATGACAAGAACAACATTAATCTTCCATCTTTTTTGCTGATCTTTGGTATACAATACAAATAATACTAGAGGACACAGTTGAACATTATCCATTATCTGTTATACCTATTTATAGCAGGCTATTTTAGACTGTTGTTTTTAGCATTCCGCCCCCCATAAATCATGTAATACACATTTTGATACAATAAATTTTGATTTTCTAGTTACTTCAACTTAAGGTATATACAAAATCATATAACTTTTTTTTTAACTAGGTCTAACAGTCTTGGATGACGTAATCATTTTGGCAGGTGAGTACAAAACTTTTTTGAAAATTCTAAAATAAAATTTTTAAAAAAGTCATTATATATTATAATGTAGCATATTAGATAAAAAAAATAGGAGTGTTTTGCAAAAAATATTAAAAGTAGTGAAATTTGGGATTCATACCAACAAAGATAAGTGAATTGCAGCAGAAAAAGCACAAAAGGGGTGGAATCGTGGTGGAGTGCACTAATGCATAGTCACGATGTATAACTATATGAGGATTCAAAATCAACAGAACTAAAAAGTTATTACAGTTATTTTATTTCATTGTTGCGAAAAATGACAGTCAAATTATGAAGTTAATTTTGGTGACAAAAAATTTATTAATAACTGATCATTAACATTAACTCTTGGTAAAATATTTAGGATCTGGTTTATGGAATTCTACATAAGAAGGGTGGCCTTTGTAATCTAAATTAAAGATTTTATGCTTTTAAATATATATTTATTTTGTTTATAATATTTTGTCGCTATTATTTTGTATAGACATATTTACAAGAAATAAAAAGTTTATTTATTGCCAACAGTGTTCTTCCAATTTTTAAAGGTTTACTTATAGTTTCTTCAGTGTATAGCTAGCTTATTGTTATTGAAGTTATAGTTGATTATAGCTCTTTATATGAACTATTATTGTAGCATAATATACCAAAGTTAACTAAAGTGTTTATAATAGAACTAATTATAATTTATTCAGGATGTCTAACAAAAAAAAGAGAAAAAAAAACATAGCTAGATATAAAACAACAACAGGAATTAAAAAAAATTATCTCAAAATATGTTTCTGCCTACTATTTTTTAAGAAGATAAACAATGAAACTTGATATTTTATCAGAACAGAACACTTTCTCCTACCTTCAAATAAAAATAGTTTTGTATTACTTTTCTCCTTTTTATATTCTGTTTACAACCAGAGATGTAGTACGTAGTAGTAGTTAATAACAAATTTCATAACATAAAGAGTTAACAACCTTTAAAAAGAAAAAAGCATTATTTCACGGTATAATAACCAGTAACATGTAAAGGTTTAAATGTAATACAAATTAATCTTTGTATGTTATTCTAAGACATCTTAGTAGGAATTTAATTTAATTCTCCTTATCATGCAGTTTTTACAACTCTCCTCATTCTTCTTTACAAATACAATGCTATAATAAATTTCTAGAACTCTTCTTTAGTAGAAGCACATGAACACCATTTTTAAAGCATATTAAGGTTTAGCTGCATTAACTTTAAACAGTGACAATTACCATTTGAGAAAAAAATCCACTCAGAATCGTATTTCGCTTAGAATTCCTTTTAAATCTAATGTTTTTTATTTAAGAACCCCCGAGTTTTATATTTATGACATCATTAAGAGCAGAGTCATTAGAAAATAATGGTCTTGAAACTCGCGCGAATGTAATCAAAAAAGTAAATACAAAACATAACATAAACAATACAGATGATATTTTAGACTTTATTTTAGAATATGAAAATGTTATTCAAGAAATCTTTGAATACACACCCCTTGAAGTATTTTTTAAAAAAATTCTTGTTATATTTTGCTTCTAGAATTATCCCTTGCTAATGTGTTAAGTAAGCTAAGACTATATAGCTGGATATGTTCGTTGTCTTTTTGCTTCAGAATTTAGTAGTATGTTACTATTTTCACATTATTTCTTAGATCACAAAAGATGGAAAGTTATCCTGTGAAAATTGTGGACGAAAGTTTCGAACTGAAAAAGGTTTTAAAAAGCATGAAGTAACAAACACAAACAAGGGGTAGATTCAGAAATAACAAATTTGATTTTAACTGAATTGATAACTCTATCAGTAAAACCCCAAGCACCAAATAAATGCCAACCAACAAAAGTAAAGCCTTCGAAAATCCATAAAATTGCAAGTAACAATATATACATAATTTCCATGAAGAAACGAATTGAAAATATATGATAGACATAACACTGCAGTTGAATTATGCTAAATGCGTAGGTATATCTGATATTTGAAACATTCAATTTTTTTTCTTTTTTCGATAAAGTATTTTGTCTTCGATAATATTTCCCTCTAGTATTTCCTGTCACAGGTGCTACTGGCCTTTGTAATCGAACAAAACTTTCAATATATCCAAATTGATAAAGCGATGGATTATCATTCTAAAACGTCTTGATTGAATCTATCAGTTAGCACAAAAGATTTCACTTTGTCTTGTTGTATCTTCTAGTATAACAGATTTAGTAGGTCAGTCTAGTGGAGGAGTGGTAATGCTTAAATCTTTCACAGCAATGTTCGCGGTTCGAGTCCTCCGAACGGCGAATGAATATGTTTTTTTATTTACGTATACATTGCAATCTGAAGTTTGTAGAATATTATATAAGTTTTGATTCGTGTTGAACGTACTACCGAGTTATGTGTGTGTTGGGAATTGAAGTGTCTAAGTAAAATGGATACTTTTAGTGGTTAATGGAAGTTGTTAGCTTTGCCACCGTGGTGTTAAATGTTACAAAGGGCACAGTATATGTGTTTGATTATTATATTGTGTTTTGATTTGCTTTGGTTATGAGTCTGTAATTTCATGCTATATGTAATCGTTATTGGTATTATAGTAATTTATAATTGATGTCGAGAATTGGTTAGTTCCATAAAAATTGAAATGTGTTTCCTGCGCACAACACACTAAGATATTT
>JAUELD010093701.1:0-18947 GCA_031471615.1 Aglantha digitale | reverse complement strand
AATGGATAGATTGTTCAATCTTGGTACGTAATTTTACTGTCTCGACTAAGTAAGAGTTAACAAGTGTGGCTAATAATTGATAGATTGTTCAATCTTGGTACGTAATTTTACAGTCTCGACAAAAAAAATTCTCCGTCGCCTAAAATCGCTAAAGCTGGCAATTTATATATATCGATCTAGGTGGTTTGACGTTTTTTGTAACACTTTATCCATCCTGAAATTTTCTCAATCAATTTTTTTTGCAAAGGAAAAGCTAATTGTAATAATACTTTGGCTTCTACACTTAAAAAACGTGTAAAAACTTGCGTCAAACATATTGTTGAGATAAGGACTCTTTTGTTGCGATAAATGGAAGATTTCAGATGATATTATATATTGAAATATATTGTTATTGCCCTGCTAAAATGTTTAACTAGAATTATACAGGTGGTAATTTGTCCATTTTTATATATGCTAATTATCGGAGAAATAAAACGATTTCCTTAATTTTCAAATGTAGTGAAAGTAGTTGCATAGCATAAACAAAACCTTTTTTTGTCCCATTTTGTTTCTATTGTTTTCTATTTTTCATTTACTATTCTCGTTTTTCGAGCAAGAAAATATGTTACTGCAATATATATCTAGGGTTAAGATAACTATCGAAAAGCGAAATGTTTTGTCTATAAAAGTATTTTCAATTTAGCAAATAAACAAACGAAGAGATTTTTTTTAAGAAATAATATATTATAAAGAATAAATTGCTTTTGAGATTATGATTCGATCAGAACTCTATGATGTAGGGTTAATGTAGGCTTGTATTATAAAACAAATTCATCATATTCTTCATTTTGCGATATAATTATCCTCAGTTCCCACATATAGCAGCTATACATCAAAAGTTATTTTGACTCAAAAAATAAATTGACGATTCTTATTACAAAATATCTTTACAAAATGATGTTGCTTTTGGAGTGGAAACTCTGGAATATAAGAACGAGTGACTCGAAACTTTGAGTTTATAATTCGTGTCAACTCATGATGAGCACATAAAATAAAAGCAAGTTAATTATTATTTATAAGTTTGGATGCTTTCATCAGAACATGGAGATTCTATAACAAGGAAACACATGTTAAAGATTATAATTCTACATCTCGTGACGTATTTTTATTATTCAATAATAAAATGTTATTTTATGATGGAATACAATTTCGCAAATTTCAACTATTCCGTTTTTATGTTAGGCCAAGGATATTATATAGGTCAACCTGGATGTAGTATAATACAATTTTTTAAAAAATCTTTAGAAATAGGTGTGTTGGACCAGAATACCTTATGTACTTATAGGCTCCATCTCCATTTATTTTTCGTTGAAAACTTATTTCGATATAATTATGTTGATAAAAGAAATTTCTGTAGCATCATGCCGCTTTTTTTGCTGTATTGACTTTGTTTTCTTAATATCCAAAGTCAAACTTTATATACTGGATTTTTTCATTAGAGTTGTTTCTACTTGTTTTCACAAATATCTCTCCATCGCAGAATTTATTCGCAAAACCCTAGTTCTATGTTACAGAAAAATCTTTCTTCTCTCTAATCTTTTTTATTTCAAGTCTCTGCGGTACAGGGTTTTTTAGCGGATTGTGAAGTCAGTGAATTGAAATTATATTTCAAAAATGTTAATAAGATAACATATTTTTGGAAAGCATTTTTTTAGCTCTTTCATTTAATATAAAAATCAAAAATTGTATTTTTCCCATTCTGTATCCTTAAGCAACCAATCAAATGTTTTATTAAAAAAATCAGCGAATTGTTATTTACAAAAATAACATTCTTAATAAAAATCGATTGTTATTTATTTTTTTAAACACCAATGAAAATAAAGGATAAGCGCGCGGATTTCTTTTGCTGTATGTTTTTATTTTATTTTTATATCCTGAAATGAGAATTCATAGGTAGACATTAAAAAATATCTATGAAACAAGCAAGTGAAAAAATTGTTAAATAAAAAAAGGAAATAAGTCGTCAAAAACAATATTTGTATTTGGTTTTCATTTGAAAAGTGGTCTTATTTCGATGCCATTAAATAATGAAATCGAAATGGGCATTGAAGTCTGCCCGACGTAAATTCGAAGTGCCCGATGTTATGAATAGTTTATAACAAAAATAAGATCATAAACTTTCTGAAAAACCATAAAATAATGTCTACATAACATATTAAAGCTTCATTAATAACTACTTAAAAACCACTTACTTTTTTCCCGAGTTCTGTCCGCAGTTACCATCACAAACTTATGATCCAGTTGCATGGCTTACAAACTTATTAAAATTTCAAACAATTCACTTTGATTGACAGTTAAACTAATATTAAATCCAAAGAATTCGATAGTTTCTACACCGACGTTTCTCCACCTATATCAATTTTAATAATTATCATCTCAGAGGATTTACTTTAGAATGAATCGCCGCCTCTGAATTTCGGCGCGAAAGATTACAAAAAGTGAAACAAAGAATAATTGAACAGAAAATCAGAAGCGAATAATCTCTGAGACATCCAGAGATCACTAGAATAATCTTGGTTAGGCACAGTGTTAGATTACTAGAGCATACCCTCCCTATTATCGGTTGACACCGGTTTAGTTTGACAAATTTCGTATCGTTGTGGATGGTAGGAGCTTATCGTGGTTGTATGGTCTTTGTATTTTATACTTTTTTCTTTCAAAAATCTTAATATTCTAATTAACAATTGACAGAGCCAATTTTTGAACCTACATACTGTTCTATCAGACCATCCGAAGGATTTTCTTTATGTCGACTATATTAGCTTCACTCTAACTCGCTAACGCTGGTTTTTAAAAAGTCAGCAATATTTCGGCTGTCGGGATCCATTATGAGTTTGAATCTGATTTTTACTGCTTTTTAAATATTTGATCGAAATGACGCCATTTTCATCATTTTTGTGGATAAATAACTTCGGATTCCTCGTGCAGATTAAAGCTTTCGTACAAGTTCGTACCAATTAAGAAAATGATGATTTTCGTATTTTAAAGCCGGTAACTAATACTCTAAGGATAAGAAAGGTTTAAAGGTTGATTTCCATAGAACTGTTTATTCTCCTCGAGAAAAAATGATCAATAACTAAATAATAACTAAGTTATTAAACTCAAAAGATCTTTTTTCGTTCTAAATCAACCTTAAGTCCTACCTAAATCTAGGCATCTGCAATGCCGGTAACTTTTGTTCTGGTTATCAAATTGAAACGATAAGGCTATGCTTATAGGGTATGGTCTTTATCGTTGAATGTCGAATTCATCGCCAGTGTTTTGGAACGAACTTCGACCATGCACAGAAAACAAGATTCGACCCAAATTTTAAGAACGAGTTTTGTGTATACTAAATTAGATTTAAGGGTAAGATTTTTTACATTACATTTGAAAATTTAGATTTCGGTTTGGTTGTAGAAATAATATCTTGAAAGAAGAAAACAGTTTTAATATATTCGTAAAATTCCAGACCTAAACTTTATTTTAAATATTTTGTTGAAGCACAGAAAGACTGTTCAAATCATATGCTCAAATATATCTAATTTTAATTAAACACGTGACGCAACCATATATAGAACGAAAAAAACGTTACTTCCAAATATGGTGCTACAATTTTAACTTCTTAAAGTATGTGTTACACGTACAACAGCATATTTAAAAATTATCTGATTAAATATCTTAAAGTAATATACATTTTTTCATAAAAATTTTTTTTTCTCCGTTAGCTAAAATATAAAAAAAGTATATTCCATTAAAGAAATAATAATTAGTCTTTAAAAATTCTTTATATGTTTAGATTAAAAAATTATAAAAAGTTTACCGTGTATGCGTAGTGTTGTTTTTTGAGAAATTTTGATTGACATATTAATCACGTGATCAGAAGGGCGAAGATATTTTCACCAAGCGATATATTTTATTCTACTTTACGGTAATAAAAATATAGGATGGAGTTCGTCAAAATTTATGTAAAAAAAAACTTTTTTTTTATTCTAGGGAATTTTCCTTATAAAAATTCCTAAAACGGCCAAAGACAAGATCTCAAGAAAGCATAGAAGTATACCAATAAAATACGTAACATGCTCGGGTATTTTGAATGAAATATTCTTATCTAAAACTTTAAATTTTAGAAGCTTCTCTGGTGAATCTATGATGGCGATATAAACTTTTAGGTGATCAAATACATAAGTAGTGATTCACAAATCTTTTATTATTACAGTATGCAGTTCACCCTCTCTGAAGGAAGAGTTAATTTCATACAGGTAGAGTACTGACTGGACTAATAGCTGCTTGTCTACTTTCAAGGAAAGACTGGTAGATTTTTCTACGAATTTATTTGATTTGTGAGGTTTTTCAAAATGAGATGATGGGTGAAGATGTTAGGCTATCATTAATACAGGGTACAGAAATTCTATCGTTTAGGCGGCAGATGCTGATAAATTAATATATTAACATAGACTGATGAGTTGTTCGCTATGAGCAAAAAGGACAAGTTTTGCTTTTAAAAAGTTCTAGATTCGCCTAATTTTACATCAAATAATGCTACTGCTTTGTTTTTAGCATTAATATCATCAGAGGGATGTTTGTTGGTTGTTACTGAACTAAATCAAATTTTATTAAAAAGCTTAAAATAAAAAAAATTCGAACTTGTAAACACAAGAGTTAAGTGAAAAATTCTTATATAGTTACCAGGGGAACTAAATTATATTGGACACACATATGCTTTCTTGAGATTTGAAAATTAAATAAAAGAAATTATAAATTTTCCCTTGTTGAATGTTTAATTATTATACGTGGTAAGATTTATTACACGGTTTATTAGAACCCCCTTTATTTGCTTTTAAGAATAATTGCCTCGGATTGTAGAAATAGTCGAACCGAATTACACATTAAAAGAATAAACTTATGAATAATTTATTTTTTTGTAAGATTATTATAGATTAGGGGGTTTGAAAAAAATAATAAAAATGTTTGATAAAAATAGCAATATCTAATGGTTTTGTTGTTATTTAGTTGTTAATGTTTTTATTTTATCATTCTGTAGCTAGTATTTTAAAATTATCTAAAATCGTGTGTTACTTCAAATACAAAATATAGATGATTTTAACGTTTAATATGTTTTTTATCGACACAACTCGATTGTCGTTATAACATTAAACATTCTCTTCAGCTGTACTTGATAAGTCTTTTTTTAAAACGAACTTTTACGGTAAAGTTTATCAGAGAAAACATTTTCTGAATCTTCCTAAGATATTCCGTTAATGCTATTTTTTTATTTTGTTCGTGTCGTTTTACACCAAGTGTGGCAGGTGGTACAATTTTAAATAATTTATAAGCTCTTATTTTTAAAAATATTCTTTTTTACATCAGTGTTATTTTTAAATTATGTGCTCAAAAATTCACATCAAAATGCTAGCAATAAACATTAAAAAAGTAATAATATATGTTTATTATTTATTTTAACTGCTAGTACTATGTGAAACTAAAACCTGATAACTTTTTTAGATTATTTTCTCTTTTGGATGATCATATATATAAATTTTTTAATAAACTTACAGTATGTCTATTGAAGAAAAATTACAAGATTTTACAACAACAACTTTTTACAAATTTCCTCTTTTTCAGTATTTTTCTTGCTATTTTTTAATTTTATAAAAATAACTTCGTAATTAATATTTCAGAAAAATAGAGAAGAAAATAGCCTGTGTAATCTAAAAATAAGGAATTATATATTTTTCTATAAAAGCTAACTAATAATAGATTATATAAGAGGAGCTTAAAGTTCTTAAATAACAACCCAAAACTGAAATGTTGTTCAACTATCATGTCCCTTTTAAAACAAGTTCATTTTAAGCTTATTTATTTAATATTTATATTATCCAGTTTATGTTGACTTGGGTAATTTCAAAATCACAGTTTTTTCTTCTTTCAGTTAAAGCCTTCTTACTCTATTTACAAGTGAAATGATAAAATGAAAATAATGAATAATAGAAATCCCATGAATGAAATAAGAAAATTTGAAATATTCCTTGGTCTTTTTTCTATAAAAAATTAATTTTTAACTTTAATTCAATAAATTTATTTCACTATTATGAAAAAACTGTAACCATGCAATGTATTTTCATCACTATGGTTACAAATTGTTTTGTTGTTAGCCTAAAACATTAATATTAAATTAATAAAAGCATTAGAGTAATATATTTGCTCAGTTATCTCATAAATCAGTATAAGACAAACACCTGCAAACTAAGCACCTGTCATTCTAAAGCTTGCTTGTTCTGCTTATAGGTTGCCAGCTGTCTTACTTTTCAATTTACCCTACGTCATACCATCATGACCAACTTTGGATAATTAAATAAAAATTATTGCTGTTTTTTAAAAGTTACCAACATTTGTAAAACAGCAATCTACTTTTCATAACTTTCTTGACACAAATTGATTTACAAATGTGAAGGATTAAAAGTTGTATGCTATGCAAAAATCAGTGGTATCATAACATGGTTCTCCCTTTCCCTTAATCTTTTTTTAAGAGTTTGTTTGAATAGCATCTTTTTTTTCTTTTTTTAATTTTCTCATAAATATTAATTTAATCTAGTTGTTCAAAGGTTAATTTGTTAATTTTAACACCCTGTAACTGAGAAACATCAGTTTTTTGAAAAGGTTTGATATCTGGGTTTTGATTACTTATATAGAAGTAATTAATCATTACCAAAAAATATTTTAGGCTTCTGGTTACCTTGACTACGTAATGAATTTTTTTTTTTCATCAAATTGCTAAATTAAATTTCACTACAAAAAAAAGTTGAATATATTTGTTTCTATTCAAGGTATTCTATTCAAAGTTAAAAGGAAGCATTGAAATATTAAATTTATTTTTTTTACTTTATTTTTTACTATTATTATTGTTGACGCAGCAAAAATGAAAATTTTATCCAAGAAAAACTTGATTTAAACAAATGGCCTTTTTTTCTCTCTTCTGGTTGTGCACATAAATGGGCTGTGCATTAGAGCGGGGAGTTAAGAGTATCATAAGTTTGCAAAGTGTAAAAATTTGTTTAACAAGTATTCTTCTGGAAATCGGGCAAAAAGGTCACAAAAGCCATTTTTATAAGAATCTTCAAATTTAACTACATCTTATGCTCCAGCTAATTAATTAATTAATTACTTCCTGTATATGCCAGTCGAATCGATGGTTGAACTTTCTCTTATTTCAATAATTAACTTACATTTTTTTGCGTTTTCTTTGTTACTCGCTTCAATGTTGATTAAAAACAAATAACGTTTTGGTACACTATTATAGTGTCTTCTTAATATTTTATATTTTCCAATATGTTTTCTAGGCAATTTAAGTTGGGAAAAGACCCAGCGAAAAAAATACACTAAGGTCACACACCATTTTCAAATCTCTTAGCGTATTATGTATAGATTAGTGTAACATTTCGATTAATTGTTCTTTAGGTATTTATGACCCTCTGAAAGTAGTACTGAGGTCATTTTTGGAGGGGAAGACTGACCTAATTTAATCTTTAACTTATCATCAGTGTTTTTTATTTTCTTTATAATCTCATTAGTATTGTACTGGATTTGTAGAGTTAGTAGAAAAAGACTGGAGCAATAAAACTAAGTACTCGAACTTCCAAGGTAGTAATTTCCATCACAAAAGATTTTTCTTTGCAGTTCTAAGTTCTAAAATTGTTTGACTGAAAACAGGGTCAAGCTATCTTCATGTGTCTAATTTTTCACAAAAAAAAGGAGCAAAATAAAATTCATTTGGCATCATTCTGAGTATTCTTCCTTAGGTAATTAGTGATCAAAAGTGAACTCTTTACTACTTTTAAAATTTCAGAATGGTTCAACTATTATATCTCATAATTACAGTCAAACCTTAATAAGATGACTTCTGTACATTACTATCTGTCAAACATCCCTGGAAGACATATTCAATTGAAGTACCTGTATAAAACTCATATCTTGTTATGTATGACACTCTTGACACATACCCTAGTACGTTCAAGTTAGACTTAATGCTTTTTTTATCAAAGAAATTGTCTGTCTTTTAAGTATACTGATATTAGAAATTTAACCATAATCTTTAAAAGAATGTCATATGTGAGATAACATTTCATATTTTCTAAAATTCCTTTATATAATAGAATAGAATTTAATTGCTTTAATCTGATTTTAGTCTGCTGCTGCTCTAAGTTTGGTCATTTTATGTAAAAAGGTACATTTTTTGTGTGTTGTAAATAAATTTAGAACCAGTGTCTTTGCAATTGCTTTGTAAAGTAGAAAAAATTGAATTAAAGAATTTTTTTTGAACCCTCGCTCACCGAAAAGGATTCTATAATTTCAGTTCGGTCCGTATGTCTGTAATGCTTTTTCTCAGTATCTGCTCCATAGTTTTTTCTGATTTATTGCATGATCTTAGAAATTCTGGCATTAACAAAAGTGATGATTTTAGATTTTTGAAAAAAACTTTTGTTTTCCCAAAGATACACCAACGCTTTATTACTTTTTTCTAATTTTTAAGTGAAATTAGGGATTTAAATGGGTTTTAAATACCATACATGAGATGTTCCTTGTTTGGGGGATTTTTAAGACCACAGGTCAAATTTTGTCCAAATTTTTGTTGTAGACCTGTTTCTTGAGAAGGCCTCATTAGATTTTTTTGTTTTTTTTGCATGAAATTAGAAAATAGCATAAGCTTTCAAAAAGTCTCATTGTTCATGGGGTCAAAGGGTCAATTTTAGCACCAATTTGTGGTTGTTGAGCCATTGAGTCAGAATCATTCATCATTTTTTATTGAGTTTTTGCATAAAGTAAGATATTGATAAAGGCTTTCAAATACTATATGTTGCAAGTTCCAAAAAACTCATGTTACAGGGATTTTAAGGACAAAAGGTCAAATTTTACCCAAATTTGTGCCACAGACCTATTACTTGAGATGACCTCATCCATTTTTTTTGATTTTTTGTATCAAGTTAGACAAAATCAAGAGCTTTTAAAAAATGTCTATATTTGTCACATGAAATTGTATAGTTTTGTGATTTAGGGGTCAAAGGGTCAAGTTTTGGCCAAATTTAAGGTCACTGTGTCATTGAGTGAGAATTTTAAATTTTATTGATTTTTTGCATGAAGTTAAACAATGATGGATGCTTTCAAAAAACGATATTAGATTCAATAATTAAGTTCCTTTAATCCTTGCTTTTATTGTTAGAGATAAATGATTATATAAAAATAAATAACTAAAAGAAAAATAGATTCTCAAGACTTCCTTTCAATGGTAAGTTTTTTCCAATTAATTTTTTGAAATGTATTAGTTCTAATGCCGGTTTAAATTGTATTGATAGTGTTTTTTGTATATCCCAATAATGCATTAACTTCATAATAATGTCTACTGTTTGAATTAATCAATGTTTTTTACAGGGTACCTCAGGAGGAGAACCCAGAGTACTTCTTAATGCCCTTAAACCTATGTTAGGTGTTGTTGGTGATATAAGAACTCAACAAGAAGTTTTACGAGTTGTTGGGTAAGTTTAAACTATTGCAACTTACTACTCTTAGTTTGATTGTTATATCTTCATTAATCTCCAAAAAAGTTTTATTAACTTATTTATTTGGAAATAATAACAAAGAAATTAGATAAATAAAATCTACTTCCAAAATGCAAGAAAGGAAGATGTTTATAAGCAAAATCAAATTTTAGTGGACTCATGAAAAAATGGTGAAACAGGTCCAAATTAAAACGCTTAGAAAATGTCCTGTTCAAAAGATGTCTTTTTCAATATCAGTTTTTACTGTATCAAGGAATGACATATATCGAACTTTCTCCATGCCCAATATGGTTGAATAAAAATATTTGCAAGCCTAAATTTCATGTTATTTTCTAAATTACCATATTTGTTTTTCAGTATGATGAAAGATGCTGAGAAGTTAATGAGCAGATGTGTCTACCTAAACATATTGAAAGCAACCTGCAGACAAGCATTACAGAGTGATGATAAACGTAATACTCTAGATAAGTAAGTTGTAATCAATCAAGTCGGTTAATATAAATTAAAGATTCGTCATATCACCAAAAATATATTATTAGATTTATTGGCTAATATTAGATAACTGCTTTATTGTGAAGTACACACAAAACACTAAAATATATTTTTAACTTTCTCACTCATTCATTTTAGATTTTTAATGTCTGGTGGATGGGGTATTTTAAATAAATGGTTACATGAGTTTACAAAATCAGAGAATTTCCCAGTCTTGTTGGAGTTAATTGATGTAAGCAATGTCTTTGCTTTGCTCTTGTATTTTAATAGTTGGTTGTTAAGGTTTAAAAAAATTTCCACCTTAACATAGTTATAAAAAAAACAGTAGTATACTCTGATTAAAGGGTGATAATACTACTGTATTTTTGGCTTTTGTGAATGGGGCAAAAAATTATGTGATATGGTTTTATTGGTATCTATAAAATGCAACATTCGTGTAAAATGTTGGTAGTCCTGTATTAGTAGTTTTCCCTATGTTTTTTAGGCATTGATTTTATAAAAATTCTTTTTGGCCATTGTTATTATAGGTACTTAGGATTTTACCTATAACAGTTGAACTTCTTAAACAGGTTTGTAAATTTTGTAGTCATATGTGAGCATGTCGTAATACAATTTTATATCTTCCTTATGTTTTAATAAGAGACAGTGTATCAATCAAAAAGCCTCTTTCTAGTTGGATATATGGGTTTAGCTCTATATTTTCTATATTTTTTAGGGTAACACTGGCAAGTTGATTAAACAAATGACTAAACTTGAAAATGCTGATGTAAAGAAAAATGCAGGATCATTAATTAGACAATGGAAAGATATGATAAGAGGGGTCCCAGGTATATTTAAATAAAAATAATTTTCTCTGAATACTTTATAGTGAAAAATAAAAGGTAAAAACTATTCTCTTGATTGTTTTGATGTTTTTAGATAAAAAGCCAAGTAAAGAAAATGAAAATGGTAAATATTGCATTTTTGATCTATCAGAGTTTTTTTTATAGATAAGGATTTTTTAATTTGATTATACATAGGTCTAAATATAGCTAACCATAGGTACATGCCTAAAACTAGATACATAAAAAAATTATATTAAATAAATCACACATATAAAAAACTGTTTCAAAACTGACCATAAAATTCACTGGTTACTTCACATACCATGAAATTATTTTTATAGGTATTCTAGAAAGTGGACAAGATGGATCCTCAAAGAGAACAAGGTTAGCCTTTGTTCAAGTTAAAAACATTCTAAATTAAAAGGAAAAAAAATGTTTTTCAATTGTTTTCATCAATAACATTTTATTTCTTTTAGGGAACAAGATACTAAAGGACCGCTTGAAAAAAAAGTAAAAGCATCTAATAAACGTGAGTAGTCATAGAGTTAGATATAAATTGAATTGCATTAGTAGCTTTTCTAAATCTTACTAAGTTTTAACCTTCTGTTATTTTATATACTCAAATTAATGGCTGTATTGTTTCTGTTTAACAGACAGTTCTTCCATTAGATGAAACTAGAAAAAGTTTCAACTATTGGTAAAAAGTAGTAATCTCAAACATGATGATTCTTTGATTTTAGAAATATCAGATTCATTTGGTTTTATGAATGCGTTAAATGCTGTTGCTCCTGTTCCAATAAAAAAGAAAAGGCGAACGTCTGATCCGAAGGTACATTCTGACTATAACTTATTTTTTGAATAAAAATTTGTGAATTCTGTTATGTTTAAATTTAACATAGCTGTATAACATGATTGCATGCTAATAAAATAATACTGTACACACATACATACATACACACACATATATATATATATACATGGAGGTATTGCATACAACCTTCTGTTATGTGATATACTCAAATTAATGGACGTTTTATTATTTTTTTTAACAGACAACTCTTCCATTAGATGAAATACTGAATAGATCAGCAGATAAAAAACAAAAACTAGAAAATGACAAGTAAGTACTGTGTAGTGTTTTAATAAAAAAAATTCGAAATGTTTAATATTTACTTTGACAAATTTAATTTTTCTTTTTATGACAAAAGATATTGTCTACATAATTAAAATAATAAATTCTTTGTTTTTTATTTACACCTGCGTATGTCCAGCTTTGTCCTAGATATTATCAGTATATCTGTTTCTTTTCCAGATTTACTGCAGATGGATCTAGTGATGTCGATCATGATGCTGCAACAAGTTAGTTATTTCGTTTGTTGCTGCAAAAATTTGTTTATAAAAACCTTCTTTTATATCATATCAATATATGATATAACATATACCTACAATTATAGCTCAACTTCTTTCTCATTTTTTGTTTTTTAGCAATGCTATACATTTCACCAGCTGTGGTAGGTTTATTAAGCGTGATAAGAGCGTTATGTTTCCTATTGACATCTTTTATGAAGTCTAATGTATAAAGTATTGTATGATAACACAATTTTATAAAAAAAATCTTTTAGGAAGCTGCTAATCAAGCCCTCGCAGCAGACACAGGTATTGATTTCATGTTTACTGATAGTTGTTTAAAAGAAGACGAAAATTTGTTAGCTTTCATAGATAAGCGTGTAAATAAGCAAAAAAAAATTTTTATTAAAATGTTTGGGTTTATAGATAGTGGTGTTGTTGTGGACGAAGGGTCGTTAGCACGAAAAAAGAATAAAACAAAACGTAATATCACATGGGCACCTGATGAACAGTTAGTAAAAACTAGCTATTTTGAAGTTCTTGAAAACGAACGAAAACGCAGTCATGTAGAAAGCTTTTCGCAAGCTCGACAACATGAACTGATGCTTGAAAAACAAGTACGAATTATAAATATATATTGTTTTTTAATAATTTTGTATATTGGTATTATTGACTGATGTGGAAAATTCTGTAATTCTTTTTTCATTCTTTCAGGTCTTACGTTCGTCTCGTCGCGGTGAAGATCGTATGTCAGAAAGGATTCGAGTAAGTTTTTTCTTACTTGTTAAATAGAAGTTATAACCAGATCCTGGTTTTAGCGTAGTTTTAACTGAAAAGAGACTGCATTCGTTAGGAGCTGTCCTTGATTTAGCGTAATTTTATTAAGTTTGTACTGATACTTTTGCCATTGTAGTGGAAACGTTTAATACCAGTGGACAATGCTGGAATACCAAATTTTGTTAGTGGTGAAAAAAGCAGAGAAAAATATTTACAGGTATGTATTTACGAATATTTACATTATTTATTTAGTTTTTGTTTCTGTTTTTTTGTTTTTTCTTTTTCTTTGCAAATCTAATAAAACCCATTTTATTACTCTTGAAATTTATTAATTTGTAGGCAGATAGAGAGAAGAGTGTTTTGGCATTCATCTTCTTAACAAAAGAAAGGTAGGCTACTGTAATTTAGTAGTGTTTGATTTTATTGCATGAGGGTTGGCTTGTCTATGTAGTATTCCATTACTTGGTTATATGTCCAGTATTTTCTTTAGCAAATTCGTTTTAATGTGGTTTGTTATTTAGTTTGCCTGACAACCCTACCGAGCCAGACTTTGACCCGGACGAGCATAGTAATCGCATCCCTGTCCGCGTTATACCTCATGACGAAGTAAACACAATTATTGTATTTATTCTTTCTGTCGAAATAAACTTTTTACATTACTTTTTAACTGTTTTTTTAAATCTTCAAATTCCTTTTCAAAAACTTTCAATCTGTTTTCTTTCAGGACGGTACTGTTATGCCGGTTCCGAAACCAATCGCTAATACTCCCTCTACACAACCATTGCGACAATCAAAAGAAAAAAATATAGCAACGAGCAGTGTTCAATCAGCTTCTAAAAATACCAATTCTTCTAGTACCAATAAAAATCCTAACACTAATAATAGTCGAGATGTTTCCCCGGCTGTACAAAGTATAATGAGTCAGCTACTACGAAATAATCCACAAGTGAATGGCGAACAACAACCAACACTGAACGCTGCACCTACTACAGCTACGAATATTGTTCCTTCATTATTAGGTAAGCCACCATCTGTTCTAGCAGTTTATCGATTAATCTGTCGCTATTGATATTTATTTAATAGCGAATATCCAAGACTGAATCACAAATAGATAAATACTACTTTCAGGTCATGTTGCGCCTCCTCCACCACCAATAGGCCACCCTGATAAACCTCAGCCTGTTGGCGCTGCTCCATTTAATAATAATAACACTGACGATTTACCTTCCATTATGGACGCTAATATGAATATGCGGGGACGTGGGCCAGGTGGAGGACCACGATTTCGCGGGGGACCACCTCCCATCCCAAATCGCGGGGGTCGCGGTGGCTTCAACCCCAGAGGTATTCCAGGTGGACCGCCAAGATGGGAAGGACCAGTATGTTATTACTATTTCTAGCTAGAAGTTTTTGTTTAAAAATTCATACCAAACTTTTCATGAAATTATTATTTATGAAATTATTATTATCTTTTTTTTTAAATAGGGTCCTGATGAATGGAATAACTATAATAATTTCAATAACGGTTTTAATCGACCCGGACCTAATAATAGAGGAGGAGGTAATTTTGGTCCACCTCATGGCGGGAGAAACGACGGTTTCAATGAAAACTTTGGCAATGGTAATCGCGGATTTCGAAGAGGCGGAATTAACGGTAACGATCGAGGTCGTGGTGGAAATAATCGAAATTGGAATAACGATAACGGACCAAATGATAGAAGGGGTGGAAACAACGATTGGAATAGAGGAAGAGGAGGTAATAGAGGTCGCGGCAACCATCGCAATAATAATCGAGACAAAGGTGATATATATTTAGGGTTTATACATAATAAAAAAATTCTGTAGCTATAACCGTTCGATTTGTTATTACTTATACTCATTACTACATTTTATTTAACCGTTCTTATTTTTATTGTAGGACCGTGGGGAAAGTGGTGAAGTTGACTCAAGATAGACTCATTGACAATTTCCAGATTTCAACTGGGAGTTCTTTTATATATTTAATAAGATTTATTCTTAGAGCAGTTACTATTGTAGATTTGAAATATTTGTTTTTCAACACTAATCTTTATATTATTAACGAGTTTTATATTCTTGGAAAACGTTAACATCCGTTACTAGCTGAATACCATATAGATTTATTCTGTTTTTCTCGTGACTTTAAGGTGTCGGAGATAATAATTGACTACCTTGTTACTATCAGATAATGGAGATTATAGCTGCACATCATAGCTGCCCTAATCTAGACCAAGGATATACCGAGTTGCCTATATAGCAAAATATAACACAAATTTAAATTACACAACAAATATAATATGCCTCACGCATAGCGAGCTCTCAATTGGAATGCTGAATATAGAAAGCCCACACATATTAGCTTTAAAAATCTAGTAAATGACGTCATTTTTCTCATTATTAATAACAACTCGAATTAATAATTATTTATAGATCAAAGATAACTTATTAGGCCACCAAAAATCAGTTCAGCAGATAAGCGTTTAAGCTTTAAATTGAAATAGACAAAACTTGACTTGACAACGGCATACAGGGTAGTTGGTAACATATATACCCAACAGAATGCTGACATGAACAGTACACATTATTTTAACAACATATTTTTGTAGTTTTAATACCATGACGAAAATTTTTAGCTAACGAATAGTTTTATCCGTTCCATAAATTTCAATTAGTCTTTTTTTAAGCTTATTGTTCAATTAAATTTTATAATGGAAACATAAAATCATTATGAGCCTAATTATTTCTACTGGCGACAGTTAAAGTTCTTAGTTGAGTTTGAAAATAGTAATTCCAAATGGCTCTTCGTAGTCTTGCAAATACCTGAGTGCAAATACAATACAATTATAAATCGATTGGTGATATCGTTATATCATTATTTTTAAGCATTAAATTAATGTTTCTGAAATTGGTTAAATTATTAGTCGTCTGAAAGCGGCAGAATTTTCTTGAGGTGAGAAAAGGTATTGTCCACGAAAAATTTAACCTTAAGAACAATAGAATTTAAAAAAAAACAATACTGTGCAGCAACATTTACTCGAAAACCTTGTCTCCTGGTTTTATAAAGACACCAAGATGGTGGTTAGGTATAAATAAGAACATTTCTTAATGAATGAGTACTATCAGAAGTACAAACAAAATGTACTCTTAAATTCTCTTGTTATACCGTTTAAGTTCTTCTATTTAAGTTGTTAATTGCTTATATACATATCGTGTTCCCAAAATTTGCAAACAAAACGAGAAACATTTCAGGTCTCGACGACAACTTAAAATGGCTCTATCTCACTAGAAAATAATACATTTAAAAATATATTATAGCCCTAAATGCTGATAACACCTTTATAGAGAGGGAAGGCAATAATCGTGTTTGTCGATTAATCTTACAAATCAACTTTCGCCCAAACTATATGAGGTTTTTTGGGCTTAACCAAGATACAGCTTTAGAAAAGCACAATAAATCGTTTGATCAGATTAGGTTTAGATTTGTTCGTCGTAATTTATTTAACGGAAGAAAAAATATTTTGAATTAATAACTTCTATTTTTGAAATTTACTAATGACCTATGAGAGTCAATACAGCAATTGCAACAGGCTGTTACAAAAGAACTTGAAAGTTGTAATTGCTTCTATTAGTATTACCATGGTATTATGTAAACTTAGCTTTTCTATTTCTGTCATGACTCCTCAAAAGAACTATCGTCTTTCCCGTCAAATCAGTTTTTTATACAAAAAATAGGAACTGAATTTTTCCTTTGTTAACTCCAGGTTGTGTTATTATTTATCCAAATTTTGGAATGATGATAAGATAAGATTAATGTTTATAAACTTACAGAATTATAAAGTTTTCGCTAATAAAACCAAATAATTTGTAATGAACCTAATTCTACAATTTAGACAAATAGAGGGAATATTTCCAAGAGTCATAGAGTCATATGTTCGAATTGTTTTACTGTTCTGCTTGATTTGCTATGATAAAGTAAATAAGCACCTCTAATAAGAGACACGGTTAGTCACTCTCAGCGTCTTTGTTCAAAACTTTTAATAGGAATTTCAACTAATCCATTTAATCTCCTGAGGTCGGTTTTTATTTATATGAATAGAATAAGTGACTCTTTTGTATATTCATTCAATATATAAAAACCTCCTGAGCAAAAGTAAACTGCTAAATTTAACTTCTCTCATATTCAAACCTTCAAGTTGTCAACTTGATTTGCAATAGTATTTTCCTATTGAGTCTGTTCTGAGAAGTAAAATATCGTGTACTTTTGTTTGCAAATTATAACTACTTATTTAAACTGAACTAGATAAGTTCTAGAGTAGATTTGCTTTTTTATACCTTTTAAAGAATTAAAAGTTTAAAGCGTTATTCCATGTATTTTCTTTTCTATTATTTTGGCCTTTCCCAATATGCACAAAAGATATAGAGCATTCTTGTAAACTGTAGTTATTATAGTAGTAGTTATAATATGCATTCTAGTAATTTGTATTTAATTGGTAGACCCTGACCCAAACATACATTCGATTTTGTGAAAGAAAGTTCAAACCAGATTGAAGTGAACTACGAGCCTAAAATACCTAACCTAACCTTCTGTAACAGTTTAAACGCACTTAAAACTCAAGTGCTGAGTTTTAAGTGCGTGATATTTTTTGTTTGATGATTACAGTTTACAAGAATGCTCTATATCTTTCGGCTCTTCATTTTTATAAATTAAAAGTTTTATAATGTAAATTGTCGCTATCGAAGTTCCCATACGTACAATTTTCATTAGAGTGGTTTCTACAAGTTTTATAAATATCACTACATCACAGAATTTATTTGCGAAACCCTAGTTCGATTTTAAAGAAAAATCTTTCTTCTCCCTTATCGTTGTTATTTTATCCTGAGCGGTACAGGTATAACGGGAAATGGTTCAGAATGGAGAATTATGTATCATTTCTAGATGGTAAATGATAAATGCATTACACTATATTTTCAACGACTAGTGTTGTTTTTAATCCCTGAATTTACTTTTTTTATTTTTTTATTTCATTTTTTATTATTTAACATTTTTTTACTGAAATTGTAAAAAATAAATTCATGGATTACGTTTTTACACCATGTTCTATTTGTTTGTGAGCATAAGTCAAAAGAAGAGTGTGAACGGGTTTCTTGTTTTCTGTAAGCTTCTCTATCTTTTAAGCTACATGCTTTTTTGTAAGAACCAATTTATAAAAACATGAGGCTTTGTTAAGAACAATGTACGAGCAATCTAAAGTTCAAAGCCTATGGAAATTAAATAATAAATTTAAATAAATTAAATAATTTTTTTTTGCTATTGGAGATGATTTTTTGTCTTTGGCTAGCACTGTTGTGATTGAAATCTAGTCAAAATATAACATCTTTTGTTTATTGATCAAAATATGTTTTTTGACATTCCTCAATTCCATTCCCTCATTCCCCATTCAATGTTTTACAAATAGTCAATTTTTGTTTTGTTTTGTTTTTTGAGAATGCCATAAAAAGGTTTTCTATACAAATTAGAAATGAATCTAATTTCCAGGAAATGAAAGAAAAACTTTCATAATTTAATATTTCGAAAAATGATTTTAAATTATATATATCTTTCATCTCATATAATATTATTATCTTATATCTTTTTTTTGCTCTTTTACTTAATACAAATTATCAAATCAATAATTCCATTCTACATATTTATCCACTATATCTGTAATGATTGCATTGATTGCATTTTCCGGAGCTGTTAAAAACAGCCAAAGTTATTCCAATATTTAAAAAAGGTAACTATCTACCCAGTACTAATTACCGGCCTATCTCTCTTCTATCTGTCTTTAGTAAAATATTTGAAAAATGTTTTTATACACGTCTTTATAGTTTTCTAGATAAAAATAGTCTTATATACAAAAAACAATTTGGCTTCAGG
>JAUELD010093700.1:6965-19112 GCA_031471615.1 Aglantha digitale | reverse complement strand
CGAAAGCCATTTCCAAGATGGAGTATGCTTCTGCTTGATCCACTAAAGTATTATCAACTCGTTAAGTATTATCAACTCGTAAAATATTATCAACTCGTTAAGTATTATCAACTCGTAAAATATTATCAACTCGTAATTAACTCGTTAAGTATTATCAACTCGTAAAATATTATCAACTCGTAATTAACTCGTTAAGTATTATCAACTCGTAAATATAATTAACTCGTAAAATATTATTAACTCATGGCATTTCATTAACTTGTAAAATAGTTAAAGAGGATCTATCTGTGCGAAGAAAATACAACATCTTTAGTTTTTAGAAACAAACATTTTAAAATATTTTTACCTTTACTTTCGTAATCTATATCTTGCCTCTTCAAGTACAATTTATTCAGCCTTTCATTTCGCTCATCCACACTCATTTGATTCGCTTCTTCTTTTAAGTCATCGATGGATGGATCTTGGACCAACTCAAGAACAACCTGCTGTTCGTTGGAATGTTTGCGCTCTAACTCCTTCATCACCAGATCTTTCCATCCACTAATGTCATCTGAAATGCAAAGAGTAAATAGAGATCTTATTTTACAAGTAAAATAAATTTATCCCAGTAAATCAAATCAAATATCTGAATCAAACTAAATGTTATTCTTAAATGACCAACCTGCCGATGGTTCGATATCATTTTCATCTTCGTTGTGTACGTTGTTTCTACCTTTACGAGAAGCTAACCTTTCCTTCGCCAACTTCTCTTGCCGTTCCCGATCTTTTTTTAATCTAAAAATCATCATTTGTTTACTTTCAGACAATCCTTTCAATCCGGACCCTGCATTACACAACCAGTAAATATTAATTTTACAACATATAATCCTATAATATTTGTATCCTTTATAGTAACTCAAACACGAGAATGATGCGGTCGCTTACTGGCTTTTTATAAACCAGTACTAGAAAGATGAGTTCTTAAACAAAAAAGTCTCATCAAAAACTAACTATCAGTAAACCAACCTGTCTTGTAAGGAAGCATTATTTCTTTCAGCTAAACCTAACACTAAAGCTGCACTATCGAAATTGGCTTCTCTTCCTGCTTTACGCGCTTCTAATCGTAATTTAGTTAACTCCGCTTGTCTATCACGTTCCCTTGTTTGTCTGTTGTTTTCATCCTGAAGGTAAGAAATTAATATGGTTTAAAAAGAGGAAGTGTGACCATTTTTACTGGCCTCACAGACTTTTTCCTGTTTAGAAATACTTTTGTAATAACAATAGTGGCCTTGAAAAGATAGATAGATATAACAATATCATTAGTGAGCTATATATTAATACACTAAGAGATTTAGATAGCTAGTGTGACCCCAGTGGATTTTCCTCATATCATTTAAATTGTTTAGAACATAATATGAAAATACAAAATGGTAAGATGACATAGCAGTGTCAAAACAGGTTTTAAAGTTTATTATTCAACATGGAATATGGGAAGGAGTTTCGAATATAAACATATGTCAATTAAGAAACGGAAGAAACAGATTTAATTATTGTTCATTAATAAATCATCAACATTAACTGTTTGTAAACAAGCATCTAAAATAGCATCTCAAATTTGTTAAACTGTTTTCTAAATTATTTGTGGTCACTTAGATATATTGGAATGTTTTGTATTGAACCTGAAAACTTTTTTGATGTTTTAATTATAGTTTACCCTTAATCGTTTCAATAGAGCCTCTCTTTCTTCATCGAAACGGTTATCTAAATCTTTAAATATGTTCCCAGTAGATTTTCCATTTTGTTCTTCATCCATTAACTCATTATCAATATCCTCTTCATTTTCACCGGCTTCGATGCGTCGTTGGCGATTACGTAGACGCTCATTTAGTCTATCTTGATATTTTTGTTTGTCATTACCAAGCATGTTCTACACGAGAAGTCAATAAAAACAAATGATGTAATCTTATCAACAGAGAGAAAAGAAACAGTGAGAAAGTACTTTCAATTTTTGTGACAGAATACAATGGAAATGCAATATTATTATATAAAAAGTCTAAAACATCTGGGTGAGATGTACCATTATTTATTATTATTACTTTCACTCTACCATTATTTTTCAATAAGTCAAAGGAGCAACAAATGAAAAGAAAGTTTCAATAGTAAAAGAAAACTAGACTGTAAATTGAAAACTATGAATAAAAAAGTTGCAGACAAAGGTTTGTTCCAATATTGATTAAAACATAGTATGGTTCAGGTTGCAAACGCAAGTTAGAAATTAGAACAGAATAATTATAAAAAACTCTCAGCAAAATACATTTATAAACAAATAATCTGTAAGCTAGATCAAATTATGACCTTTAACATATCAGAATGTTTAGCTGCATCACCCAAAAGTTTTGACAAATCATCATATTTCCCTTCTTTTCTGAGTTTCCTTTCCAACAATTTTAAACGTGCAAGACGATTTTGCCTTTCTTGTTCAGTCAGTTCATCCCATTCTTTTTTGCCAAGTTGATTCATGAGCGAGTCCAATAAAAGTTTGTCACGTAAACTGTCGTATTTTTCATTTAAAGCTAAAAAAAACACATATCTAAGGTATTGAGGAGCTCCTGACCACCTATTACCACAAACTCTTAACTAAGTCTTGTTTAATAAATCTTATAAATGCTACAAAGCACTTTATGATGCATTTTATCTTTACTCTTAGAGAAATTATTCTACTCTTTAACAAGGTGTTTCTGTGAAATAAAAAGAGCTTCAAAAACTAAGATCAACAAACCTTCCAAGAGTTCTTCCTCCTCTTTAGTTGTCTCGATTATCCCAAACACAACAGTTGCAATATTTTCAAACCATTCTTCTTTAATGGCAGCCATTTGTATCTTCCATAAAGATTCTAATTCATTTCTTTCCTAACAACAAAAATGAAACCAAGTTGTGACTTGCTTTAAAAATTCAATAATAAATTTTTTTGTATAAAAAGTGCAAAAATGTATTTCTTCTTTGCATATATAGATATACTATGTAGAGATACTGTGAAAAAGTGAAACATTTCAAACAATAAAATAATGATAATTGTTATTTGTTGCAAATCAAATTAAAAACATCAATAAAATCAAATAATCCTCTTACCACGTTTCCAACACAAATTATACTTTGACAAACTTTGTCTTGCTTCATTTGTAGCAACTTAAGAAGTTCAACTGAAATATCCTCATTGGTTGATTGAGACAACTCTACTTTTAAATCTTCATATTTTAATGCTACTCCTTCTTCTAACCATTTTCTATTTTGTTTAAGTGTTGACAACTTGTCTTCTCTAGACTTCTGCTGTCTCCCTTGCCATTGCGCACACAATATGGAGCGCTGCAGCTTTTTTTCATCTTAAATAAGATAAAATTTTAGTTAGAAAGTTTTGAACTTACAAGAATGATTCTCTCTCAAAAACAACAAGTTTCTGTGAACATTTGAAAAAAAGGCTATGAGTTTCTTAGATGTCTTGTTCTCATATTGTTTGTTTATTTTTCTGTAAACAATTTGTAATGAGGCTGCATTGTCAGAATTTCACACTTAAGACATTGCTTAAAGTAGATTCATATTTGTATCAGACAAGTCTATATAAACGGATATTTTTTAGTAATTTTTTTTTATCAACAAACATTAATCACCTCCGGTGAGTTTTCGAGCAGATATTCTTAATTTTGTTGATTCTTTTGAATTCATGAATGATAGTAAAGCTTCACGTTCCAAAGCAAATCTTCTTTCAGCTTCTTGAATCAGCAGCAACACTACATCTACACGGCCCAATTTACTTTTCACCTGAAACAACTTTGGCGGCATAGCTGGATTCTCATGGAACCGTCTGCTTTTATAAGCTAGCACTCTATTGATGGATAAATTTTTTTGATGTGAACCATCTTTTGATATTCTAAAAAAAAAAAAAAAATTCATTATATAAGCAGTAGAAGACATTGTTTATAATTGTATCTTTAAAGGAGAACTAAGCTTTGGAAAAAAATTATACTTTTCACATAAGCAGGTAAACAACAGTGAAATAAAAAGGTTATAATATTTTTTTTCAAAATGATTCATTTTGGACGTAGGAGACCCATTCTAATTTGATCCAAAAAAGGCATTGCGTGAAGAAATCTCAATTTTTTGATGTTCACTGGTTCATTGCAGTATAATCCAGTAATAAAAGCATAGACCTTTGAAAAGTCTTCGTCAAAATAACTTTCAGTCTCAGAATAATGCTTTCTTCTGAATCGGTTGAATGTTGAATGTTCTTATTAAGCCTTGCTGTGTTTACGCAAAAGAAAAAAATTAAGTTATGCAGCAACTACGTCACGAAAATCGTAACACCAGCAACAAGTATGGATATCAAAATGGGATTTGTGTGAGTTATAGGTTCTTTCAGAAAAATGTAAATACAGCAAAAATTTCATTGAGATGCCCTCTTTAATAAAATGAAAATAATGACAACATTATTTTTGAGCTTAGGTCCCTTTAAATAAATTACCTTGTTACCTATTACCTATATGAAATATTTTAGCTTAAAAAGTTTGGGTTTTATTACTAAGTTGACTCACATATTGTATATGACAAAACCTTCATAAACAGAAAAAAATCTTCATTCTACAAAACCTTCATAAACAGAAAAAAATCTTCATTCTACAAAACCTTCATAAACAGAAAAAAATCTTCATTCTACCTTTCTTGTTTTAATGGCAATATTCTTTCACATAATCCAACACATATCCCTGAACTTATGAATTGCTTTTCTTGAGTTCCACGTAATCTACATTGAACTAATAATGCTAAACAATTTTCTCGTTCAACTGAACTCATGGTCGAATTCCCTGATAATCCTTGCAAGTATTGATTTAACAAATCTTTTTCGTATGTGTATCGTTTCTCTATTTCCAAAAGAACACCATCAGTTGAAGATTTTTTACTTTCAATATGATTCAAAAGCTTTAGAAATTCATGTTCAATTTCTTCAAGAGATAAACCTTAGAGGAAAGATCAAAAATATTATCACAAATTTCTTCTAATATTGTCACATATAGCCAGACACTTTAGACAGACATTTTTCAACATTTTCAAGATAATATGATAATTTTGTTAATAATTTTAACTTTCAAAAGCACTACGAAAAATAACAAACCACTTTCTTCAACTTTTGAATTTTGCTCCTTCATTCTTTTAATGAACTCTGCTTTCGACTCCCCCATTAGACTTAACAAATTGTATTTCAATTCAGACTGTGCTCCTGGAAGATGAATAGCCATAACATCAAGTTTCTTCTCACGTCGCAACTTTTCTTCTTTTAGTTTCAACTGAAACAACTTTTCTCTTTGTTCTTGTTCAGTTAATGTCTGCCAGATGCCATCACCAATGTGAAGATGTAGCATTTCGTAAAGAAGTTTCTCGCGTAAAACAGAATATCTAAATTAATCAAAAATAAATACATAAAAATAAGTACAGCCCCAAAAATATTTGAGCAAAATATGAGTAACACAGACTTAACCGTCAACCATCAACTAAACTTAATTCATCTTAAGCTTTAAAAATTCTTTAATACCAACAATCAGCATTAAATAATCTTTTGAGGAAGTTTAGAACCAACTAATTTTTTGAAAATATGCAAGCATAAAGAGTTATTTTTTGAGGAAACTTTTAATGGATGATTTTTCTACAAAAACATAAGATAGTACCTGAAATTCATTATATATATATTTGTTTGATTTTTTTTTATATTTGAAAATAGACTTGGGATTTATATTTGGAATGAAGGGCTTGATGCATTGATTGAATGATTAGAATTAGAAACAAGGTTCCAGGTATATGTAAATATTTTTAAAATGAGATATATTCAAAAAATGGCAACATGATTCAGTTAATTTAAAATTCATTCCTATTAATAACTAGCTTTAGAAAAACAAAATAGTTTTACTTTTCCTTCAATGCATCCATCAACTCTGTTGCTGTAACCTTTTCTTTCGCTCTTCCTTCATAATCACCTTCATATTCATCTTCAAGCAAAGCATCAATACCAATTTCATCCATCCTATTTAACAAATTATCTGCACTTCTCTTAAGCTTAGACGATTGAACAAGTTTTTGTTTTTCTGCTGCTGCTACTGTTGAGTCGTCTTCCTAATAAAAAAAAGTAAAAATTTAAGAAAATATAAGTAAGAGAGCCAAAACAAACACAATATTTTTTAAAAACTATCTATTAGTCAGTACTAACTGAAGGAGTAACTTTTTATACTATAAATCTCATTATAAATCTCTGAATCATAATTGAATCATTAAAAGGGATCGGAATAAGTTCATTTTTAATCAATGGCTCGCATTCTTTTTTAGGTATCGTGTATTTTTTGAGGGAAGTCAAAATTATTAGCATTTTACTACATACATAAAAAACTTTGAAAATCCTTGTCCTTGAAAAAGTCCAGAGAGTATAAACTATTAGATATTTTGACAAAGGGAAATATTCCTTTGATGTATACATTATAATCAGTGAGAAAACTATTACACTATTCTGTAATAGATATTATGCTTGCAGTTGCTTTCAAACAAACTATTTTCTATAGATTAAGCAAGAAAGGTTAACATATGGGTAAATGGAAAAACTACAAAACATTTTATAGAAAGAAAACGAAAAAAGATATTTTTTGAGGAAGATTTAGATGGCTAGATTCATCTATCATCAAAACTAATGCAGTAATTTTCTAATTTATTTTTTTCTAGAGAATTGCAATAGATTTTATATGTATTTAAATACAATATGAAAAGAAGATCGACTGTAACAAGATTAACCCAGTAGAAATATGAAACTAGATAAATACCTGCAAACTTTCAAACTCTTTGTACTGCTGGTAACCCTTTCCTTGTGCATATTTTTTTAACTCTGTTTCCTGTTTGTTAAATTCCTCGTCTGTGTTTCCAGAAGCAAATTCAGGAATGTTACATAAAAACAGCTTTATTTCGTCATAGCTCACGTCATCATAAAGATTTTCTCTGCTACTCGAAAGCAACTTCCAATTTTGTAAAGAGAATTTATCTTCATGAACTGCTTTTGCTAAAAATAAAGCAGCTTCAATCGAAATCCTCCCATCACTGTTTACATCTAGTGCTTGAAAATCCCATTTAAGGCTTTCTTCTAAGTAATGACGCCTCTCCAACTCTTTAGCTACTTCGGGGAAGAATTCTCTCCTACAACGTCCATCGGCTGTTCTACCACATATCTTTAAACATAAAAAATAATGATTAGTTTTGTATTAAAGTATAAAAATTTTGAATAACACTTTTTATCTATACAGTTTTGATCATACCAATATATAGGGACCTCAAGACCTGATATTAATAAAATTGAAAAATCTTTCAATATACATCTTTAAATGATTTTGTGTTATTTGGTATATTCAATATTTTTTGAACATTGTCAATAATAATGTGATATTTAGTACAATTTTATAATGTATTCCGTATAACTAGGTTTGCTTTTTTTATTTATCAATTAAAAACATTGTGATAAATGTAAATAAAATATTTACATATTGTACCAACTACATATATTACCAAATTGTAATAAAAATATAGAATTCACCCTTAACATAGTCTAAAGTTCAAATACTTTTGAGACCTAGTTGTTGTTAATAAATTTGCATCTTCAAATTTTTAAATCAAACTAATCAAAAAACTTACAGTTTGGATAGCTGCTTCCAATTGATCAATATCCAACCCATGATGGTATATCAGATCATCAAACTCTTGTAGACCATCCCACTCTATGTATCCATTTCCTTCTACATCCAAAGTATCAAATATGTAATTCAGATCTTGGTAGACCATGGCATCTCTAGCGTTGGTGCATCTTTATTTCAAAACATTATTCATATCTTTAACTAGATATTACACATAGCTATCAAGATTACTGTAAAATGTTTTAGTTAGTTACTCAAGATACATCAATATAAATAGAAACAAATTATTGGTTGAAAGCTTGAGTAAGAAAAAGCGTATCATATCTGTATTTACCAGAATATATGATTTCACAAATTTGACGTTGAAATTTGGAGATTTGAAACAAATCAAAATAATAGGGATCTATTTGCTTATCTAACTTTTACAATAAAAACTGAATTTGTTGGCCTAAAACATTTTATTTTGCTGTGTTGCTACTTCATGCAACCAAAAATGAAAATTTTCAGCAATAAGTAATTAATCTTTTTTTGTAATAAAATTGATAACTAAGTGATTACTTTGTGCCAAGAAACTTAATCTTCTAAAAGATGAACTTGACTAGAAACTATTTACGTCCAAATTATATATTAATATAAATTAAGTTAAAGAAACAAAGATAACATTCTAGTCTAGCCTAAATAGATACATCCATATAGAATATCAAAGACATAATGTAATACAAAATTTTTGTTAAATCGTTGTTTCTTTTGTTTATAAATTTGATTCGGCGAATGGTGTTAAAAAACATATAGATTATTCGGTATGAGATACATTATTTCATTGACTAATAATGAAAGCATGGCGAATGGAAAGACTAAAAATTATTTGATAGAATTCAACCAACATCTTTTTTCGTTCTTTTAGTTTTGGCTCCATGTAAAAATCAATTGGGCACTTTTTAAGAAAACTTACCCTGTTATTTATTTTATCTTTAAAATAATGAATAAAGATCTCTAGAGAAAAAAATATATATAAGATACAATTTTTATTGTTAATATCATAACAACATTAAATTAGGTCCCTTGTGGTTATTTAAAATGTAAAAAATAATAATAGGTTATTTTATTTGTATAACACTTTTAAATAATATAAAAAGTTAAACAATATATTAAAACTGGGCTTTTAAAATATTACAAAACCTGGCGTTCAACGCTGGGCCACTGGCTAGTTTTTAAAAATTTCTTAAAACACTCCTTGTGTTATTGTAACTGCTTATAAGTCCCTGCATTTTATTAGAACTATGCTCTTATACACCCCTACTTTTTCTTAATTGCTCTTATCTTTTTGGTAGCATCAGCTAAAGTTTCTACGTGTATATACAGCTAGCCTATAAGCTATATATATTATTAATACCCTAAGTTAAGAGATGTATAGAAATAGAAGTGTGATCCAGTGAGTTTTCATCACTGGCTCTTTATCTTAATACACTATATATACAGCCAGTTATTATTTATTTATATTATAATAATTCATATGGCTTTTCGATCAGTCTAAAAAATGTCAAAATATTACAACAAATAATATGATACCAATGCATTGCTATATAATTTGGGAAAACAATAACATTACGATATCATTGCATTTAGAAAATACAAATTTAATAAGTATAAAATAATTTTAAAGAAAAAAATAGGAGAGAACCATATCATTAAAGCTTTCTAATTTAATATTTGAACCTTTCTTGTTACACAAGTAGTATAAAAAAGATTAAACGAGGTTTTTCAGTAAACAATTTCTCTTTTTCCGTGAAAGGCCTCCGTTGCTATCCATCAACAAACTTGAGAAATTACGGTACCGATATCTTACCTAATAAAATCGGAAACATTTATAAATTAACAGCTTTTTTCTGGAGGATTGTAATTCTTTTGACTTGACTGTTGACTGACCCCAAGTAAGGAATATATATCATATGTGAATTAAACTGACCTTAAAGAAGAAGGCTTAATATAATACCTAGGTTAAGAAAGCATAGCATTTGCCTTATTTGCTAAAGACTTCTCAGGAGAAATTTGTAACTTATGTTTTTATCAACTTGAACATACAGTGTCATGTTATAGCATTTAAATTTAATGTTGAGAACTTGATCAAGTTTCATAATTTTAGGCTTATTTAATTTAATGTCTTTGATATTGAGGGAAGTTTTAATAGTATTTAACCAAAGAAAAAGATTCTTGAGATCATAATTGACATATTTATTAGTTGTTTTGATAGATTTATCAGATTTATTGGATAGCGCTTTAAATCGTGGTTCGAGTCATCCTCCAACCGTCTGATGTTGTCTGGTGAGCGGTATATGAAGTGCTGTTGTTATCATTATGACGTCACTATAACTATCACTATGAACGTCACTCTGACGTCTAATAATGCCTGGGAATTAGTTAATGGCTTACAGGGGAAAAATTTGAAATGTGAAAATTCGGATAGCATTTACTAAAGAGGACAAATAAATTTCAAACATTACCTCTTTATGTATATCAAGGAGGTAAGGTAATATATTTTCTCAAAGAAAAGTTTATGTTTTAATCAAAGTTAGAAAAAAATAAATTATACGTAATGGTAAGAAAAAGAACACAAAATTTAAAAATAAATGGCGCCTATTTACCATTTTTACAATTATGTCCAAAAATAAATCAAATTTAAAAACAATGATAAAAAAGAAAACAAGTTCTTTTCAATTTGCAGTAAATAACATAATTGAAAAATATAATAAATGAGCTCATTATTATAAATAAGATTCAAGAGATTTTGATTGAGTGTGCGAGTAAGAAGTGAATGCCCGAACTGTTCATCAAGGGTAAAGGAATTACATAAGGATGGGTTCATTGAAAGGGTCTGTCAGCAGTTTTAAATGTATCATTCAATCATTCAAACATTCATGTTCCACCAACAGAACCGTATTCTGTTTTAGTTGGTGTTCTATAGTAAACAAAATAATGATAATAATGCATCCTGAGAACAGAAATCAATAGTGAATATAAAAGAAAATGTACAAAGTTTTTTTCTAAATAATTCTGAAAATAAATTTAGGGCATTAGCAAGTATGGTTTCTCTGAGAAATATGGTTCTACTCCCGCTATGATGGCCCAAAAAGAATGACTTAACAACCTTGGTTTTGGTGGTTAGCACCTTTATCATAAGAGTTTTTTCAACAAGTAAACAATCCTAACGTACAAATAACCATCTTGAACTCAAAAGTTTTTGTTTTGCTCCATTGCTATATTCCATCAGGATCATGGATACCAACATAAGTTTTATCAGTTAATAATATCAGTCTCATATTAAATCGCTTTCATTGAAGATGCAAACTGTTGTATCTCAGTAAACAAAGCATTAGGGAGCAGCTGAGTTATGAGATGAACTTACATGTTTGAACAGTGGACGAATATTGTGAAACATCACTGAATGAAATTCATTCATCAAACTGTTAAAAGTTTCGCTTCGTAGAAAGAGAGTGAGCTCTTCAAGTCCATTGGTGTATATTTGTGTATGTTTATTTGTGTTTGTTTGTATATGTAAGATTTACAAGAATTGAAGGCGTTTGAAAATATATCGCGGAAGGAGAGTTGGGTACTACTTTGCTTTATGATTAAACATGCATGTAATCAAAATATCAAATAACATCACACCCTGCGTTATTCTTTACAAACCGGCACTATTCTTTTCCCTAATTTATTGTATCAGCTTTGTATGAACGTGTATAAAAATTCAAGCAAACGAGGTAACCTCAATCGATTTTTTTATTTTCACGCAACATAGACGTTCATACTCCACGACGCCATGAAGGTTTTCATCATTTGCGCTTTTATTGCAGTCGCATATGCTTATAGTAAGTTAACATAGTGTAAATCTAAGATATTTATGATTGCGTACTGAAGCTGTTATTATTTATCCAATCACAAATATTGACCGTGTGTTAAGACTGTACGATGAAACACACAAACATATTACATCTTACTCGATTTTGTACTTAAAACTGTAAATTTTAATAACCACAAAGATAGCAGCACGAAGTAGTTATCACACATCTTTTTTGTGTTGTTATAATAATAATTAAGGCTAAATGCCAACAATTTGAATACCACAAACAAAATGTTTTTATTTTAATTAGATGACGATGGAGATGCATGTTTAAAAACAAATGAAGCAGCACAAGTAAGTAAACTTTTGATGTTGCCAAAGATACATTGTTTTTTGAGAATTAAGCCAAACAGTAAATACGATTAGCCAAATTTGAAGATAAATCTATGATACATAAACTCATCACTTTGAAAAGTCATGTGTGATATGAATCATGGGTAATATAAATCATATTGTTAAAATCAGTCATGGTTAAAATGAATCTTGGGTAATATAAATCATATTGTTAAATCAGTCATGTGTGATATGAATCTTGGGTAATATAAATCATATTGTTAAATC
>JAUELD010093590.1:0-14919 GCA_031471615.1 Aglantha digitale | reverse complement strand
ATCAACATAAGGGAGTGTTTCACCATCGATTTGCAGGCATATACAGCTAGCGCTTAATTATAAGATTAAGAGATTTCAAAAGGATTTTTTTTTAATGTCCAGAGCCACACCAACGAAGGTGCATTTTTATAAATATATGATTATTAAGTGTATATTTTGGAGAAAAACAAATTATTGTGGTTTCACAGAGTATATTTAGAACATAAAAAAACATACAATTTCTATTAAAAATGTCATTATTTTGTTTCAAAATAATGATAATCTCAAAAACACTAAATTAAAACAGTTTTTTCTATTTAAAAAGACTATGGTTTTTCTAGACCACCATTCATTGATTCAAAATGATCCCGAGAAATTCCTTTTGTTTTGATATACCAAATAAAAAATATTTTCTATTTTAATGATGAACTAATAACATATCGTTCGGAGATTGTCAACTATCTAAACAGTTACCAAAAAGTGTCAAAGAAAAATGTTGCAAAGCGATAAAGTTTATCTTAACATCAATGGAACGCACTACGAAACTCTTGAATCAACATTAAAACGATTTCCAAATACACTATTAGGGAATGAAGAAAAACGTAAAGAATACTACATAAAAGAACGGAATGAATATTACTTTGCAAGAGACCAAAACATTTTTGATTTTATTCTGTTTTTTTATCAATCTTATGGAATCTTATCAAAACCAAAAGGTGTTGAAGATAACGCATTTAAAAAAGAAATACACTTTTTCCAGTTATTAAACACCCCAAAAAATGAAAAGAAAAGCGTTGTTCAGCATGGCTCAATCCGAACATATTTATATATGCTTATTCATGCAGACACATCTTTGAAAACAATTCCTGGAATTATTGCGTGTTTTTCCTACATTATCATACTGTTATCAAGCGTTGAATATTGTTTGAAAACACAAGAAGATTCACAGTATCAACATATTTGGATTAAAATTGAAATCCTTGCAATTACTTGGTATTTGTTAGAACTAGTCATTCGAATCACATGTGAACATGACAAACGTGAGTATATCCTGTCATGCTTCGGAATTGTTGATGTTATATCTGTTTTCCCATCTTTTTTGGAAAGACTTTATGTATTTATTTGGGGAAGTAAGACAACAACTATTTTGCTTGTTTTACAAATGCTTCAAATATTTCGGATTATCAAAATCGCTCGTTATGTTACCAGTCTACAGTTATTAGCAAAAGCTTTGAGGGACTGCATTGGACAAATCCAAGCCCTTTTTTTCTTCTTTATAATCACATGTTTCTTATCCTCCTGTGTCTTGTTTGACGCAGAAGAAAAAGAAAATCCACGTATCAAGAATGTTCTAGATACATTCTGGTTCACTATTATTACCATGACAACAGTGGGGTATGGAGATGTAGTACCAAAAACGTCAATGGGTAAAGTAGTTGGTGTGTTTATAATTTTGACAGGAATCATAACATTGATTCATTTATTTTTGCCGGTTTATCTATCATACTTTTGTTTACTTTATGAAAACAAAGCATTAATGAAAGAAATCAAACGCGAAAATCTGGCTGAAAATGTAGTGGTGGTTAGTCAAAACAAAGATGGGAATGATGACAGAATGTTTTTACCAGTTGTTAGTTCTGGACATAAAAACGTTGAAAAGGAATACTCTGAAAGGTTCCTTGAAGAGCTATATTATATTAAGAAATGGAAGTGAGCACAAAATTGTAAATGCTTATATTTCTGTTAAGTTAAAAAAAAAAAAAATCAGTAAAATATATAATATATTTATAAAACTGTATGTATCACTAAGTTAAAATTAAACAAGTATAAAATGTAATTCAAATTTTATTTATGTTTCATACTTGCTTCATTACTTTGTTCCCACCTATTAAAGAGATAAAATTAAAGTAGTTGACATGATAACACTTATTTCTGTTATAAGAAGCTCAGATTAAAAAAATTAAAACAAGGAAAAAGTTGTAAGCAATTAAGTACTAAATATATTTATATAAAATTGTGAAAGGTAGAAAGAAATTCATAACTGGAGTATTGTATATAAATTTCTTGTTAGTTGTTAATAACATTTTTGTTGTTTTGTTTATGTTCTTTTAACAACAATGTTTTTATGCAAAGGATAAATGGACGTTGTCTAGGAACTACCCTAGTCAACCTTGTGTTTCTTTTAATATTGTTTCTTGCTTTTGCCTAGTTTGTCAATGGATGGTCAACCTGCAACTAACTTTTCCATTGTTTCCATTGCTTTATATAGAAAAATTTGATTGATGTTGTCAAATATGTCCAATGGTTTAAAAGCATTTTATTGCTTTTGCTTGTGGAAATAATTTGAAGGGAATTGTTCAATTGCAAGTGCATTAAAATTCATTTCAAAAATTTGTATTGACGAAGAAAAATCAAACGATTGAATATTGACCAAATATATCTTTAATTTTGTTAAAAACAGTTTAAATCTTCAACCTTGAAAAACATAATAAAATAAGCTCCTTTGGGAGGGAATTTTTTTGTTTAAAATCTTAATCTGCAATCAGCCAAATGATAATGATTGGTTATCTGGATATGAATTTTCTTATTTTTGCTAAAAAATTTTCAGTGAACCTTATTTTGGTTTATTAAAAGACCTTTGAAAAGCATTTATTTATTCATCATGAATAATTAAATACATTATAAAAGAAAGGAATTTAAATTTTTCCTTAAACTTCAAAGTTGTTTTTCTTGGTTTTAAGTTTTAACAAACTGATTCTGATTTGCACGGCTTCAATTCAAAGATATGTTATTTACAGACCACATGTTTCATGCAGTTTCTGAAAATGCCAGGAGTTTTTCTGTAAACAATCATTTAAAAAGACAGAGACAAAAGAAGTCAATTTCGAGTGAAAAATTAACAAAGGAACAAATTATTAAAAACACAACTTTTTATTGCGCTTATAGATTTCTGCACATGGTTCTGTAATACGCTTAAGGTATCATCTTATACGACCAAAACTAATTAAAAAAAATCTTTCAAATTAATTAAATAAGAACAAGAGATGGTATTACGAAAGGAGGTTCAGAGATTTAAAATTCACATCACAATACAAGTGAGAAATTTTGATTTGGATTAAATAATGATAAGGTAATTGTTAAGATAATTGTTGTAGTATTTTGTGTTGTTTTTTATATAGCCAAAATAATTAAATGTATCTCTTTAAGAAACTTGAAGAAATTATTTTGTTATTGTTTAAATGCCCACACTCGTAACCGAAAAATAACTTTATATTAATATAAAACACACTTTAAAATTTGATATTTCAAAAAAAAAGAAAAAAAAAAGTAAAGAAACCATGAAACTTTTAGAAGAAAAACTTATACTTAAAGATATACTTTAAGGTATTTAGGTTGTTAAGCTAAAAAAGAGTATTAACCCTTGGCTCGCTAGGCAGGCATAGATTTAGGCCTACTTTGAATTTAGCATACAGGCCTACTTTGAATTTAGCATTCACATTATTAGTGTAATCTATTTGTTATGAACCTTACAGTTAAAATGTTGCATCATAAAGTTATGATAAACTTTTTATTCAAATATTTTACACACTAATTTTTGAACTTTGATGTGAGAACAAAATGTACATTTCATTTAAAACAAATCGGCCACCGGCATAAGCCGACCACTTTTCCTTAGTTTGGAGGGTGTCCAGAGGGTATACAGCTTTGACTATAGATATTTTGAAATTTCAGAAGTTCTTTATGAGGAGCTAAAAAAAACTTTGAAAAAGCATAAACTGAAAAAAAGGAAAATTCTATCTAATCTAAAACTATTTTAAAAAACTTTTTTAAATCATTAATGTTACTCCTTCTTTCTCCTTTTATCTAATAGCTCCATATCTCATTTAATCTTTGAAAGAATCTTTAAACTAGACAATTTTTCTAGGTGTGGGTTATTTCAATACACCTTGAGGTTATCTTTTTTGTAGTTAGGAGCAAATTTATTAGCAAAAGACCAAATCCCTTAAGTTATATTTATTTTAATAAGTTTTTTTTCTATTTTTCTATTGCAACACTATAATCCTTAAAACACGGAACTACAAAAATATTTTCAAAAACATGCTATTTTACACAGAATGCTTACATTTTTGAAGACCATTGTACTGTAATTATTTTTTTCAAAGTACTGGGCAAATTGGTGATTATAGTTCTAATCTTACTTAGTAATAAAAGAAACTTTTTTTTTTAACGTTTGGATTCATTGGAAAAGCTATCTAAATTCAAGCAATACTATCTCCAATACACCTTGCAGAAGTAAGGAAACTCTTGATGAAGATAGAAATCAGATCTAAGATGAGCACTCAACATGAGCACTAAACTTGCATTAAATCAAAACGATAAAGTTTATCTTAACATCAATGGAACGCACTACGAAACTCTGGAATCAACATTAAAACGATTTCCAAACACATTATTAGGGAATGAAGAAAAACGTAAAGAATACTACATAAAAGAACGGAATGAATATTACTTCGCGAGAGACAAAACTATTTTTGATTTTATTTTATTTTTTTATCAATCCAATGGAATATTATCAAAACCAAAAGGTATTGAAGACAATGTATTTAAAAAAGAAATTAATTTTTTTAGGTTATTTAATCCAGATATAAGAGAAAAACCACACAGAAACAATGGTTTTATAATAAAGTATTTACATCAAGTTATTCATGCAGAGATTTCTTTGAAATCAATACCTGGTATAATAGCATGTCTTTCTTACATTATCATACTATTATCAAGTATTGGCTATTGCTTCAAAACAAAGAAAGATTCACAATATCAACATGTCTGGATTAAAGTTGAAATACTTGCCATTATATGGTATACCATAGAGTTAGCCATTCGATATGCTTGCGAAGAATACAAATGGAAATACATCTGCTCATGTTTTGGAATCATTGATACGATATCAGTTTTTCCGTTTTATTTAGAGCAATGCTACTTAGCAATTTGGGGAAGTAATGGAACAAGCATTTTATTAATCTTACAAATGCTTCAAATATTTCGGATTGTCAAAATTGCTAGATATGTTACTAGCTTACAAATACTAGCAAGAGCACTATGTGACTGTCATGGTCAATTATTAGCATTACTGTTTTTCTTTATTGTCAATTGTTTTTTATGTTCGTGCGTTTTGTTTGATGCAGAAGAAAAAGAAAATCATCACATTAATAGTATTCTAGATACGTTTTGGTTCACTATTATCACCATGACAACAGTGGGGTATGGAGATGTAGTACCAAAAACGTCAATGGGTAAAGTAGTTGGTGTCTTTACAATTTTGACAGGAATCATAACATTGATTCATTTATTTTTGCCGGTTTATCTATCATACTTTTGTTTACTTTATGAAAACAAAGCATTAATGAAAGAAATTAAACGCGAAAATCTGGCTGAAAATGTAGTGGTGGTTAGTGGAAATGAAGATGGAATATTTTTACCAGTTGTTAGTTCTGGGCACAAAAACATTAAAAAAGAATACTCAGAAAAATTTCTAGAGGAACTATACTACATTAAGAAATGAAAATGATCAAAATATATAAAAAATTCTTGACTTTTTAAGCTACTGCTACTTGTAAATATAATATATTCATAAATGTTAATCTACCCATGTGTCTTTGTAAATAATTAACAAAAACATTTGAAGTTCTTTCTATTAATTTTCGTTACCACTCTCTAACACATCTGCCATTCTGAGGTATCAGACAAGACTACAGTTTTGCTAGTGTTTCTAATAGAAGGCATTCGAGTAAAAAGTAAAAATAAAAAAAAGTAAAAATTACTGTCTGACTAAAACAAAGAATTGCTGTAGATATTTTTTTTATCTATTTCAAAAGATTTTTTTTTAACTGGAAAGAATCTAAAACTACACGTAGAGCATAAATTTCTTATGAGAAAACATGCAACACAACACAAGTTAAAATTTAAGGAAATAACCAAAAATGTTTCAAAATTTAATGCAATAGTTTCAAACAAAGTTTTTTTTAAACAACTGTAAAGGAATGGTTTCAATTATGATAATTATATTGTTACTGTTAAAAGGAACCGAAGACAAATCGGGCTTACATTATAGAGCTTTAAAAATTATGAAAATTTCCATGCAAAATTATTTTTTTTGTTCTGTAGTTATCAATGTTTGATGTTTTCATATTCAACCATTTTGATATAGTAAATGATGTGAAACTCAAAGTGAGTCTGGGTACCAGGGGTTAATAACCTTAACTACATTTCAAGCTATATCTTGAAAACCTTAGAGAATTCGTTTCAGCATTGAACATGCAGATCCCATTTCTCATATGAAAAAGTGGTCATTGAGAGGCCAGATTGATAAAAACTTCTGAGCTCACTTCGTTCATTACAGTACATTACAGCAGGGTCATTTTAAGGAAATATTGACCATCTTAAAACTAGCTTACATACTTTAAAACATAATAAATAAAAAAAGACTGTATTCAGAAAACTATAAAGTGATTTCATCATTATAAATTTTCACCTATACAAACAAACTTTCTCTGAACAAATTCAAATTTTGCCTACCTCAACCTTGATGAAATTGTCATAAATATCTGCTAGTTTGTTACTTGGAACATACAAATAATTGAGAACCTGAAAAGTATTGATTAACAATTAGAAACTATTTACAAAAAACTTATAGATTAGTTAACTTAAAATTAATGGTTTAATATTCATTTAAGGTTTTAAACACTCAAATAATGATTCGTTTAAGAAATAATAATATTACTTGAATTTGCAAAAATGAATGGATTGTTTTATTAGGATTTTCTCCTCTTGCTCTTTCGACTTGCATATACATAGGTGTGGCATTAAGAAATCTAAAAAGAAAATAAGGAAGCTGTCAAGACCAATTTTTGACTTTAAAGATATGGAATTGATCTTACATAAAAAGGCTGATAAAAGAGGTATTGGTATATATGCAACATTGGTATATATGTTTGAACAAAATCATAATGAAAAACAGCCTTAGAATAGAAAGAGCCCTGGGTGTTGAATATTATCAAATATTTTAAAATCATAAAATATCTTAATTGTATAAATATTTTATTGATAATTTTGAAAACTTCATTTAGCTGAAAGTGAAAAAATAGTTGGATATAAAACAATATTGATATTATCTGAATAAAAACAAATTTAGTGGAGAGACAGATACAAACAAAGAAAGAAACAACTAAATACCAACGCCTGCTTCTACCCTCTCCTTTTAGTAAAACAAACTTTTACCTTGTCATATACTTCATAAAACTTTTCAAATTATTTTCATAGACAGTATATAAAGGGTGTGCAGCAACTTTATCAAGTTGCAATGATAATAAATCACGAATCAGAAGTTGAACAGTTGGAACTTCTTCTTCTTCTAAAAGCAAGGATGCAGAGTTACCAATGTTTGAAACACTTGTATGATTTCATTAAATAGAAAGTTTTATGGAAATTATTACTATACTCTGCTCTGTTAAAAGTTTCTAGGCAAAGTATAATTTTTCATTTTCTGGTGGTAGATTATTTTTATATGTTTTTAAATTGATTTATTGGTCTTTATGTTAATAAAACAAATCACACGAAAAAACTCGAAATAATATGAAAATTATGATGTCTGAGAATAAGTATTCCTATTATTGTTAAGAATATGTTGTAAAAGTTTGATTGCATTTTTGCAGCTGTCTTTTTCATAACAAAACAAACAAATAATGTTGAAAACCACCACATTCTTTTAATAATTAAAAGTTTATTAAATTTAAATGTTTGTTGAGAAGTTACTTTTTGCGTGAGCAATTATAAAAGCTCTCACCAGGCATTTTGCATGTGTGTTGGCGTGTGTGAGAGCGATTGCTCCCATCTCCTGAACGGGACTGCAACATTACTCAAGCAAATAAAAGTAAAAATAGGCAGTTCAAACAACAATTTTTCAAGTATAGTTGATAAAATTGATCTATCTGAATGCAAAAGCCAATGTTTTTTGAAACTTCGTTTTTTAACTGGTCGTCCTGTTGGGCAACTGAATGCTCAAAAAAAGAAAGTTTTGATCGCCCAAAATAAAATTTGGTGTGCACCACTTTCCATATACCTGAAACTCTAATAAATAACTTCTTAGCTTCTTAAACTTAATCTAAAATCAGCAACAACTAATTTTACATCAACAAACAAAGCTAGTTTTAAATTAGTGATTTAAAAAATGAGAACAACAAATATTTTCAAAACAGGCTGGACGCTCTTTTTGGACTTGCATTAAATTGCCCCAAAAATGAATGTTGTAAATATTTTTAATACAATGCTATTTGATTAATAGTTTCAATAACAACGACATATGGTATATAATAACCACAACATGTACCTCCATAAAGAAGCTTCCCTATGAAACTTAAATCTTCATAATCGTTTGACGAAACATAATTATTTAATAAATTATGTGCAGACTCAATAAGCTCAATACATTCTGTAGGATTGGAAAAAGTTGAATCTTCCATACACTAAATGTAAAAATAGTTCAAATTAACAATCTAATAATTTTAAAGTACCCCAATGTACCTAATGCAACTTGGGATAATAAGAAACAATAAAAATGACTTTTATTCAAAGCAAACACAGCTTTACAGTTTTAAGTTATCAATGCTTCAATTTTTGATTTCAGCCATTTTGCTATTACTTCTATAAAGAGAGCTTCTTAAAAACTTTAAATCATACCCTACCTACTATACTCTAATAACCTACTTTCCAAATATTATGCTACTTAATGCTATGCTATACTTGTATGACATTTTATGACTGACCTTTCTTTAAAATTTAAATGAAATGAAAAAAATCCAAACTTGAAACTTACAGCATATAATGTTTTATAAACTTCTATTGTATTTTCTAATAACCAAAAATTAATTTTTGAAAGACATCTACAAATACCAACAGCTGAAGTTTCTTCATCGTTATACCTAGAAGACGGTGTAAGAGTATACTTATTATCACTCACTTTCTGTGACACATTCAGTAAAATACTCTGCCAAAAACAGTTACGAAAACAAAGGGTCGAAATATTTTCATCTACAGTAACTTTTGTTGAGTACATAATTCTTAATTCATGATTGAAATAATTTCTGTAACAAAAGTCAAAGAGAAACACAAGCTCTAATCTTGCCAAAAAGAAAAATAACTACCCATTCAATGCAAAAACACCTACTATAGGAAATAACAAAATAAAAGAGCCCTATTTAAACATACATATGCCTTTTTAAGAAGATCCAGGCCCTGCAATCTCTCTTTCTAGATTAGTGCCTGACAATGCCTATTTATGTAGGTTATCAGATATATATTATTTTAAATTATATTTTTGAATAAAGAGTATATACTAAACAAAGGTTACTTTAGATGAAAATTGAAAACAAACCTGAGTAATGTAGAACATGTGCTGATTATCTCAACAGCAGATGCATAACATTGCAACTTTTTACCAAGTGAAATCTAATCAAAATATACTTTGAATCACAATATATTTCTTTAAAATAAATAATCCACCATAGGCTGAGAATGATGGTGGGATAGAGGTTAAGAAGTAATCTTTCATACAAACAAACTTAAAAAAAATGCACTGCAAATAACTTCCCGCAAAAGGATATTACCAATCAACTCAAATGATTCACTAGAAACTATTTCTTTAAAATGATGCATTGTTGAGTAAAACTAATTCAGAAGTTTAACATATTCTCTATATGTTCATGATACATTATTTTGAAGATTGATTATGTGATTACTTCTAAAAAAACTGTGAAAGCAACTCTTGAAGATAAACAACGGTAGTTTATTGATGCTAGTGTTTTACTTTAATTTGCTTTGTTTAATGCACGTTTTAGATCCAGAAGATAATTTCACAAGAGGAAAATTTTGGCATAATTTAATGAAATAGCAAGATAAAAATGTTTCTTTCTTACTTTCTAAACTAAAGAAGTTTTGAAAGTAATTATGACTTAGTTAATAATCTGCCGTACTTAAATATAAAAGAGATTAAACAGAGATCGGCAAAATCTCAAGTCTTAGAAAAGTCTTTGATCGATTTAAAGTGACATTGTTAAAATGATCTCCAATGATGGGAATTGAACCCTAGATAAACAAGTATATCAACACCTTTTTCAATAACTAATTTCAACACTTCCTTGCACTCCCCAAATGAAATTTGGACTCCATGACTGGGGTGATATTTTTACAATTGCGGGTCTGTTTTTACTCTTCTTTTTCTACTTCACTGGAAAGGTTCTTTAGTCAAATAAGAATAGTCAAAACCATTTATTATGAAAGAAATTGTTATTATTCAACACAAATTCTTATTTTCCAAAGGAAATCTTTTGTTATAGAAACATGTAAAATTAACTTAAATACACCATACTTTTCAATTTCATTTCATGTTTTTTATAATGTTTTTAAATATGGAAAGTATATGAAGTATAATAAATCGTTTTTGTAAATTAAAGGTAATAAATATAAAAACTCAACATCGTGTTTTCAACTTTCAAACTGCATTAGGAATTCAATTCAAATTCTCTCAAAACAATGGATTGCAGCAGTGGATAATCAATGTGATCTGGTCTATATTGGTGAGATGCAAAGGCCTTTCCTTGATATAATGAATAGGTGCAAGCTTTTGGCTTGCTTAATCAAGTTAAACTTAAATAAAACTAATAAAAAGTAATTTTAAGAAAAATTTTAAGCTTCTCTAGGTCAATTCTATTAAAGGTAAAAACACTTTTCAAGATGTTATTATTTATTTGTTTAAGGGTCCTAGGCTCCAAAAAGATTTACTTTTTATTTAGGAATTCCATGAAGAATACCTGGACAACTTACAAAAAGTTATTTGCAGTGCTGAAGATTAACACCCCTCTAAAATAGACACTTTGTTGCCAGCCCTAGCTGAAATAATATTACATAAGCAAAAAAACATAAATATGATGAAAAAGATTAAATAAATTAACCATACTTTTGTTAAGCAATCAACAACCATAGAAGGTGACAATACCTATAATCATAAACACAGAATGATTATAAATAGAAAATAGAAAACTTATATTTTACAGTTAGAATTATTTCATTATCTTTATTTTCCCTGAATATTAATACATAAAAAGTTTTGTTGTGGATAAATCAGGCTTATAGTAAAATGTACTTTTGTAATTTTTTGATTAAATTATAAACAAATTAAAAATATATACCTTCTTCAATAATCCATCCTTTAAATATTTTACAAAAATTGAATTCTTTGTCGACCCACAATAGGCAAGATGGACTAACTGTGCTAAAGAAAAAATATGATTTATTAATTAATATGCCAAGATATATAGCAAGATGGTGTGGTCGTTATTTCACTAGCCTTGCAACACAGCTGTTTGCCTTTATGGAAGCTACAGTATTTTTGAATCTGAAAACTTTTTGCTGAAATGACCTATTTTAAGAGACAAAAAATCAAAAAACTTAAAATTAAATAAAAAACAAAATATTGGAGCTTTTAAAGTATATTTACATTATATAAAGTAAATTATTAAATACAATTTATTTCTGCTTCATTGAATTTGGTGTATTTTTGTGATTTCACGGAAATACCCCTGTTTTCAAACTGTTTTGAGCACCCTGGGTTCTTAACTAACTTCTCTCCGATTTTTAGAGTTTGTCATAGCTTTTCTATATTTAAGTTTGCCAAAAGATGCTTTTGTAAACAAGTAAACTTATGGGACTTGAAGAAATACAAGAGAAGGTATTTAGTAGATAAAATATATTTAATATTATATTATAGATCCAGATTTTTGTTTCAACAATGTTTGTTTCCCTGTGCAAAATGCAAAATTTCTATCATTCTTCATCCCTTATATGGCTTACTGTATATAAACAGATTGTATGCTGTACATACATATGTCTTTTATTGAAGTCTCAAAGTAAAATATATAAATAGAGAAAAAAAATGTTATCACATTATACACGCAGGTTTACGAAACCTTGTTCATTCCAGAATTAAATATATGTTATGCTTCTCAGCAAGTATACTTTTGGGGCTTATTGTATTTTGCAAAAACTTTTCGTATTTTTTCACATTTTTTCCCAAGAAAAACATTTAATGAAAAGAACCAAAGTTGTTTTCTTGGTATTCCACAGTAAATTTCTATTAATATTTTTTCAAAAAATGTCCCAAACATAAAATTTATTTAGAAATAAAACGAAATAAAAGTTCAACAATAATATTTATGTGCTTTCAAAACATAACATATAGCATCGAGTGAACTTGACGTATAATTTCATATTTCAGGGGGTCATATTTTTGCTAGAAAAAATCTTATTTCAAGGACAAAATCAACTTAAAATGTAGTTTATAATAATATTTATATTATGTTGTTTACGTAAAATAGTTTAAGATTCCTTGCAATGCAAAATTTCACGAGGAAATATAAACCTACAAAACCTGAACGTATTAATGAAAAAAAAATTGATAGAAACTAAATGTCATAAAAGAGATGTCTAATGTTGTGCAACAACATTTATGTCACCTAAGCAGTTGTTAGCAACGTTAAAAAAAAAAAAAAAATGGCAATTGGATTTGACATTTGACCTGAAATATGAATGAAAGTAAAATTTACGTAAAAATATTCTCAAGTTTTATAAATAAAATATTGATAAAAAACATTGTCTAAAGTGTAAATGTTCAAAAATAAGAAGATGTGATATTGTGACTAAAAAAATCTTAACTTAAATTTTTAGGCAAACTTTTTCAATTTATTGAAAATAAAAAGTTTTCGCAAAATACAAATTAGCCGTATGTTTTGGATAGGTAATTTATATTTTGTGAAAAAAAAATTCAGATTTGAATTTTAAGCCACTTATCGAATTTAATGATATTGAAAAGTTTTTGCAAAATACAAATCGACCGTATGTTTTTGATAGGTAATTTGTATTTTGCCAAAAAAAGGTTTGTTTAGAAGTTTTATAAGCTATTTATTAATTTATTATATCGATTTCTTTTTTTTCTTGTTTTATATCACTTATTAAACTAGAAAATAAATATATCAATAGCTAACAATTCGAAACTAACAAGTTTGTTCAAACATGCTTTTAATGATGAAATCTATTTAATAAGTTTCTTATGTTTTTTTATTGTATTTTTTAAGTAAACAAAACAAATAAACCAATATTTGGTTTTCAATCTCATTTTAAACCCCTGGATTAGAAAACATGTGTAATATGTGTTTCTATTGTTTGAAACCATTTATTTAGATATGCGGAAAAATGCGAAAAATTTTCGCAAAATACAATAACCCTACATAGAACTTCCAAAACAGTGTGTCATACATAAGATCTAAACAAATTACTCTGGTACCTCCAGCAACATCTTGATTTCAACAGTTAATGTCACAAACCTTTTATTATATTGATATTTAGTCAGAACATGTGGATCTTAACCCCCGAAGACAGATAGAAGCACGAAAAAGTCAATCATGCCAAATTTTCACGGTTTTATAAACACATACGAAACTATACCTATAACTTCTCTAAAATAAATTAAACTCAAACTAATACTGTAACACACTGAGAAAAATGCTAATACCGATTATTTTTTCAATTGATCCATCGGGTTCACAATGTTTAAGGATTGTAATATCTTCTTTTTCGCGCCATAATTTTGAAAGCAATGGCAATTCTGTTGCCATTGCCGCCGAGAATTTTGTTAAAATTTTTATAAGTTGCCGACTATGTCTGGGCATGTTGTTTTACCAGGAAATACAGGACCATAAGACAAACGGAACATAAATTGCAGGAGTCACACTTGATAAAATGATACTTGATCATAGCAAGTCACATTTGGAAGTAACTCAAGAAATCGATATGTTATCAAGTTTGAAGCATATTTTACTTTTTTGTTTTTAGTTTACAGAAATATTCTAATGCGCGTTAAAATAATTCTGGTAATTAGGTCAAAACAGTTAATCTGTGTTGAAAAAACTTGTTAGAAGTCAAATATGTCACTCTCATTAATCTGAGTTGGATGGTTAAATTTGGAGATATTAGTAATTCAAGTTGTCTCCTCCATTGCACTAGCTCCCTTTAAGGGTACGTCGACAATTTCTATTTTTCACAAGTATCTTATGATAAAGACATGTTCTGTTTAGCCAATCCTCTAACTGTAAAACTAATGGTGGGTGATACAATAATGCCATTTCAAAAAAAAAAAGATTTTCAAAGTTTGGTTGTATAAGTAATAACGCCACTTCATTTTGAAATGACTTAAAGGCAAAAATCTATCGTTTTTTTATTTAGAATTTATTATACTATAATACATAATACTCAATTTATTAGGAGCTGCTTGTCATGCGAGTAGATTATTCTACGACATATGTCGGTGAAAATAAAAAACATTGTAATTTGTCTTAACATTTTATCAAAGTTTGTGCTTTTCGCATTACAATATACTTGGCGAAAGATAAAGATAATTTCGAAAACAATCCAAACTCTAAAAGGCTTCTTGTTTGTATTTAAGACTCTTTAAATATAATGAAGTCCTAAATATAGTTGCATTTTTTCTAAAAACTATTTAAAATCATTTTGGTTCAAGTTCTTTTATTCGAATACATTGTTCCAATGAATCAGATTATTAACGAATACAAATGCAATAATATGACAGATTAGTTAACTATTTTGTTATTTTTTAGGTCATTCTACTTAGCTACACTATATGATGAGAGTTGCATTCATTTTGAATATACTGGCTTATTGAACTCATCGTTACTCAACTTACTTATACTTGCTATAGGTCTCTGTGTCATCTGGTTTTTTACTTTGATTTCGATGTTCTATTTTTTTTTTTATAAGAACCAATTCTTTTAGACATTTGAGAATAATTTTTGAAAGTAGAGGAATATTAGTACA
>JAUELD010093479.1:1996-18995 GCA_031471615.1 Aglantha digitale | reverse complement strand
CTAATGTAATTTTATGCTCACTAATGTAATTTTATGCTCACTAATGTAATTTTATGCCCACTAATGTAATTTTATGCTCACTAATGTAATTTTATGCTCACTAATGTAATTTTATGCCCACTAATGTAATTTTATGCCCACTAATGTAATTTTATGCACACTAATGTAATCTTATGCTCACTAATGTAATTTTATGCTCACTAATGTAATTTTATGCACACTAATGTAATTTTATGCCCACTAATGTAATTTTATGCACACTAATGTAATTTTATGCTCACTAATGTAATTTTATGCTCACATGCGTAAAATCTTTTTTAAAACAAAGGAAAAAGTCTACAAATTTGTGTTTCCATAAAAACCTGTAACTTTAGTAATCATAAATCGTTTATGTATGTATTATTAAATCCTTATGCAAACTATTTCGCACATTTTTTTAATAATAAGGCACCTACTTACAGCATACAGATAGTAATCAAATAATTGCGACATGCAAATAACAACATCAAATGCTATTGGTTTTAAAACAGTCATCATCTGCATGTATTTTCCTATAAAAGAAATCATATATTATATATTAAAAATAAAAGTAATTTGCCATAATTAGATATTTCATTTTGTAGGAGCTGTTAGTTTTTATATCAGTTGCATTATCAAATTTAAATCTGTTCTTTCATTCATTCATTCCTTTACCAGGAAAAGGAACATTAAATAAAATCTATATTATTCCGGATGTAAGACAGATGTCTTAGTAGATATTGGGTGGCATTATGTCCCATAAATTTTCAAAATATTGATTAAAAAACAATTGATCTCTCAGATATCAATATCAGATTTAACCCAATATCAGAAAAATTGAAAGAACAATAAAAACATTAAAACTTCACAAATAATTTAATGCTCCAGGCTTGATTTATTTTTGTTTTATCATTATTTGAATTATAAATTTATTCAGGCTTCATTAAATTTTTTGCATAAGTTAAGATTTCCTCAAAAAAGTAAATTTAAATAAGTACCAAATGAACGCAGGATACTTAATGTGGTGTTTGTTATGATAGGGATATTTGCAGTTACGGCTTCACTATACATTTTGCTTCTTTTTTGAACTAATCTAAACAATGAAGCAGTTATCATGAAAACTTTTGAAAATTTGAATAGTTCAGTAATGGGTGTAAAGTTCATTTAAGGACACGAAATTTATCACGTTTACCTGTTTAATGCAAGGTGAGAATCCCAATAGCTCAAGGGAAAAATGACTCAAAATTTGAAAGAAACAACATAATAAACCACGTGTACCCCATCTTTGCAGTAACAAACAAAACAAGTGCAAAAATAATGGAAACAGTTTGGGTAATTGTTTTTTGGTGAAAACAGTATTTAGGTGTCAAACACAGCCTAGATATTTAAAGATAAATAGTATTGTCAGTTGAAGTTTCAAAAAAAATAATTAAGAGAGTACTGTCGATGAGGTTCTTCACCAGTATTTTCATCAATAAAATCTTGCTTCAGTTCATCTAAACAAAAAATAACATTTTCTGTAAAAACTATAAAGTACTAAAAAACTCAATGATGAATGAATCAAATGCAAAATCATCTTATATCAATCGATATGATACTGAAATACGATTTTTCTGTATAGACGTTTATCATGAATTGGAAATATTGCATTGAAATGACATTATTAAGCTAAAATCTTATTTCATAGAGAAATGTTCTTATGAACCGAATTTCCCTGAATTAATTTAAAGGTAGTGACTTCACTGCCAAAAAACACAGAAAAGACCTAATTCTGCCTTTTTTGCTTTTTCTGCTATAAATTTTTCATCTTTGTTGGTATGAATTCCAAATTTTGGATCAAATCGGATCTTTCAGGATCGACTCTTCTGCACAAGACCACTTATGTCATTTTTCAGTTACATATTATAAATTGCAGATGTGGGCTATATTAAATTGTTATTTGAGAAAAAAAATGTGTTGTTAAATTTAGTAAAATTTAAACTTTCATAAGTCCTTAAAACAAAACAATATTTCGTATTGATGTGAAAAATAGAAGAAAAAATTTGGGCTGAGAACAAAATTCATGAAAAATATTTCTAATAACTTTTTAAGACATTTAATATCTTTTCCTGTTTACCTGGAACATTTTCATCATCTTCTCCTTCATCATCTGTGTAATAAAAATCTTCAAAAACGTTTGACGAGACAACATTGACATTAGTAGAATGATCAAAAGGTGTGCTGTCATGATTAAACTCACAACCAAAATAAACTAGAAAAAAAACCTATATATTAATAGACATAATCTGCTAACAGCATAACAGATTTTTTCCAAATGTAAAAAATTATTATTGATATAATATAAATATAATAATTATAGGTATAGTATGGAATATATCAGATGTTCTCTGATCTCTAAGATTCTACTTATTGTATACTGTACAAAAAGATAAAGGGATATTTAATAGCTAATTAACATTTATTAGATGATATAAATACTATATTCAATTTTATGAATTTTATTCTTTACATTTTTTAGTTCAGTTAAAAAAGATTTTCCTGTATTTTTTATAATTAATTACTGATTGATAGGTATAACAGCTTACTCTATCTTACTGTTTAAAGGCATACTTTACAAAGTAAATTTGATAGGATTCTGAAAAATGGACAAAAAAAGAATTATCTATCCACGTATCTGTCAAACGATTTATTCAAATAAATAATTGTGTTCAAAAATGATCAAAGGACATTTAACTGCTGAAGTATTACCAGTATTACACTCGGTAAATTTCTTTAGTACGTTGATGTTTCGATAATTGAGAATAAAATAACCAATTGAGAATGATAATATTCTTATCCATTTCCTAAATAATATCCCAAACCTCATTTACATGGTTTTCTTTGTCAGGGTTTGTTGCAACGAATTATTTTCAACTGAACCGTTATTTTAGTTACAACTAGTGTTTACAATAAAACTTTGACAATTTAAATTATCTAATGGTATCATTGACAATGAATTATAGCACAACTAATTTAATAGATTGTGATGTTGCAAAATGTTATGTTAAATACCTTGTTTCTCAACATTAGTTATATCACCATTGCTGAATGTTCTTGTTAATTTGTTGCTTTTCAAAAAGAAAAACTCCTATAAAACAAAGTAAAAGTAAGTGAATTATACTGAACAGTTTCAGGAAACAATTCAGCTCTATAGTTTAAATAGTGATCTTAAAAACGAGTATAAAACAAAAAACAAACCTGCATATTATTAATGCCAAAACTATTTTTCACTGGACACAATTGCCATACTTCATTTTCTAAAAACATTTTCAATTCTTCCAATGTGGCTCTAAAAACATAAGTTTTAAATTTCAACCCTATTTTACCTTGTCACCAACAATCATGCTACAATTGCTTTATGTTAAACATGGAGGTATTAGAAACTTATTTCTCATCATCCGTGAGTCAAATGTATAATGACTTCAATAAAAATTGACACACAAGGCCGTCGTGAAGAACAATAGCATTGTATACGTAACAATAAAAACAAGAAAGAATGACTATTGAACTCCCAGGATATACTAAAAACAGTTTCAATCAAGGGTGAGAAAACTTACGATTTATCGTGAACTTTGATTCTAATTACACAACAATAAGAAATTTTTTGGCAAAAAACCCAATGCTAACCACATTATTATTTAATAATTTATTATAATTAAAATAATTATTATTTAAAAGCAATATTATTTAATAATTTCATGCAAAAAATCAATGATCTGTTATTTTCAAAAAATCTAAGAAAGAATTCTTGGAATATTCTCAAAAATCCCACTTGGGATGACACACCTGTGCATTTAGAAATTTCATCCATAAAATCAACAAAATCTAATTAAGAATTTTTGAAATATTTTCAAAAAACCCCTTTTTTGCGCCAAAAAAAAATCCATCTGATGCACGAGAGTGAACTTATAGGACTCCGTTGGCTGAAGAAATTTGACAATAGTTACTATACTTTCATCAAGCATAAATGTTCATATACCGACGATATTCAAAATTCTCAAAGAAAACATACTTAATTTTAACACCTTATGATGAAAAAAGCTGTGTCTTATGAAAATCTTTGAAAAATCAAATGAAAAGATACTTTCTATTGTTTACACTGGAACAGGAATATCTTCCCATTTAAATTTGAAAGTAGAATTCCACCCTACGTAGTGGTTAAATTTGTCCAAGTAGCGTCAGAAAGCTAAAAACTAAATTCTCTACGAAAGAATTTAAGGAATTGTTGAACAAAATATTTCTTTTCATGTGGAAGGGAAGCTAACATTCAACAAAAACAACACGCAAACCCTAATGTCGGTAGGTCCATCTGAAAGCTCTATAATTTTCAAAGGCAACATTAAAAAGCCATCAATCCCGTTTCAATTTTGTTTTGATTGATCGACCGCCAAAATAGTTTGCCAAGCAAGTTCATACTTAAGATACATAAGAAAAAAATCATTTCAAGTGTGCATCCATACTATAGCCACAACCTAGTTTACAAATGTTTAAAGAATATGCGGATAACTTGAATAATAGAAAGAAACAGATCATCGTGATTTCCGTCGTGATTAAACACAGAAGAGAAAAGGAAAGGCTAATTTTTAGTTAGTTCAGCATATTATAGATCCAACTCTGTCAGTTGCAGATGAGTCAATATCCGGCACAACCGAATCGAAACGTAGTTTATTTTCATTTCATTTTGATGCGTAACGACATGTTCCAATAAAAAACTTTGAAGTACAAGACGATGTTAAAGGCGAACTTTGCGAAAATCTTTAACCTAGCCATGATAGGAATTAAAATCACCTTATATAGAACATTTCCAGAAATTTTCAACAAGAAATTATGTTTAATTACTGTGGTAATGCTTTTTAAAATGTTTTAAGAAAAATATTTCGTTCCTAGTAATTTGCCGTCTTTTAGTGATTTTGACCTAGCTTTTGATGTGACGTCTTTTATGACAACTTCAAAAAAATACATTTAAAGCGCAATTAAAATATATACTTTTGTACTCTTTCGAATGGAGAAAATTTCAATTTTCGAGTAAGAAAAAAAACATTTGAAGTCTGTGGTTGGCATAGAGTGCCAGTTAAAAACAAATTACTATGAGATCGTTGTAAGAAAAAGAAAAACAAGAAAACTTTTATTCCAAACCAGTCTTTCTTTACGGAAATAAGTGATTAGGAAGGAAATAAATTACAAACCTTAGAATTCTCTTTACAGCTTCCAAGATAATTTTTTTATTTTTTTTTTATTCAGTCGTTCTTCAATAATAATAAGCTTTACAAAAAGGTAAAACAAATTGTTGAAAAAAAAACCTTTCACAAAGTTCCATATTAAATCTTTTAAAATATGTATATTGTTGTCTTGAAACATCATTAAGAAAAACATTAAGAAAATAAAAATTTAGAAGAAGTCATTGCAGTGTAACACGTGTCAGTGTGACTATGCATGTATATATGTATTTTGTATATATATTATAATAGACCACATTAGCCATAAATTCCCTATTGTTTAAATGTTGGAAAGGTTGGCCCGACAGTATGGTCCATAGGTGGGACATGAACACACTACCTAAGAAGCATAATAGCAATTTTTTAGTCACTAGAACACAGCCACAAGTATGTAGACCACACCCATTTAGCATAGATATATTTACATCTAGTAAATTAGTAAACCTAGAAAATATTTGGGGAAGTCAACCACCATGTATGTATATATTTTATGTCTGCACAATATCCAATAATAAAACTATTATTAGATAACTATCACATTTCATAACATTTTTATAGATTGTCTTTATGAATTTGCAAGTAGCTACTTTGAATAAATATGCTAAGAGGCAAAACAGCAGCTTAACATTCCTTATGAGGACATAATTATGCTTAACTTACTTGTGATATGCTCTAAAGTAATTTTCAGTTTGGTGTCGCAGTGACACTTGTAATAATTCACATTTTTTATGACAAAATTCTTCTCCAACATTGATTAACCTGTGTAAAAAAAAAAAAATAAGCCGAAATTATGTAGATATCAATTGACTGAATATAACTTTTTGAAGAGTTACAACGAAAACATTGAAAGAGGAAAAAATAAAAGAAATACCTGTTAACGATATCAAGCACTCTGATAATTTCGTCATATTTGAAATATGCAAAATTAGCTGAGAGGAGGTAAATTTTTATCTTTTGTTGAATATCCTATTATGTAAAAGTGTACAAAATAATATAGAATGATAGAAATGCTGATTTGTAATGCTTATTTACGCATTACTAGATACACATTATAAGTATGATAAGGATTTAACTCCGACAAAACAAAATTTATGATATTTCCATAACAGCAACTTATCAACTTATAAGATGGCAATTTTACAATAAAATGCAATAGCACCACTACAGAAAGGGATTCTAAGTTTTTTATTTGACGAACACCTAAAACTCCACGTACAACTAGATAAAACTCTTAAATCATCATATTCAACCTGAGCAATTTTAAGAAAGATTTAAAGATACACTTTAGAGAAAGTACGTAAGCAACTAGTCGAATCCCTGGTATGTTAGAAAATAACAATACCGTTAGTGTAATAATTTATATATCGACCAAATTATCAAAAAGAAAGGTCTAAAAAACTTCAGCAAGCATGCACAGAGTTTGTGTATAAAAAATATGCAACACTTGCACACATGATCAGCCCTAAATTCCCTACTTACTTATATGGCTATACAAGAGAAAGCACACCCGTTAAGAAATAGTGAAAACCACACAAATTTTATATTCAAAACTCATCCAAAATTAAAAATAAACATCTTTAGAATACGCAAGTAAAGTTTATAAAGAAATATAACAATTAAAGCCAAAACCAATTAAAGAAACGAGCAGTTTAAAAGCAATCATGAGAAGGTTAAAAAATATTTCCTCAACAAACATTCGCAAAGTCGTTGTTCATATTTTTTATTTTAAATATATGAACAAAGAACCATTGTATTTTTGCATGTTACAAATGATTAATAATCATAATAATAATGGTAATACTAAGTAAGGCAAATCTAGATAAAGGACCTTAAAAAGTGAATGCAATTATAAAAACGAAAAATTATTACCTGCCAAATTCGATTTAACCCCTGTTCTAATTTACTTTTTATATAAGTCTTATCAAATACTGATGTTAAAAGTTCTTCGCCACTAGAATCAATTGAAGTTATTGCATTCGTTTTATGCCATTCCATAGTTTCTTTATAGTTGTACATAACTTTCCAAAAATTCTATTAGTTAAGTTAAAATAATCATCCATTAAGTTCAGATTAAATTCCATTATTGACACTCTTTTATCCAATGAAACGGTATTATAGTTTAACATACCTTACAAAGATGTACTAGGCATACTATAAATAATTCCAATGGAATTTCCTAAAAACACAGAAAAAGTATAAACAAACTTCTATTAAGCTCAGTTTCTCATAAAAATGAAAATACGGCAATTTTGTGGGAAAAAGAAAAGTAATAACGTACCAATTTAAGAACATTTCATATTCTAATTTCACCTTAATGTTGTAATTAGGAATAATTGGTATAATTTTGTATATAAAATGTTTTTTCTTTATTTAAATTATATTGTTAAACACACCCTTATATTATACTCTATTCGAAATAGCTTTATTAGCACTGTAATAAACAAAAGTATTGTTAGAAATTAAGCTACATTGAGAAAAAACTGTACAAAAAAGTGCAATAACTTACATCGCAAAGACTTCTGAATTTCATTTCATTTAGAATTTTATTACAACTTGTTTTGATTACTTCTGTTAGAGTTGTAATGGCAGTATTATTTATAGTATTGACAAAATGCATCTGTAGTTGATCCATCGCAGACTGAAAGAATAATTCATGACGCAAACAGAATAAAAAACACAGCAGTACAAAAACTAAATAGCAAAATTATAATAACCTGAGTTTTTCCAAGTAGTCCATAAGCTGCTTGTATCTTACCATACTCTTTCTCATTGAACACTATACAAACTTTTGATAATGCAACATCAAGTTGTTCCTTAAGCAATAAAAAAAATCATGCTAAATGTGGTGACTTTTTTTCACTCGCTGCACATAATAGAAATTGATGTCTGATGGACTCCATCATATAAAAAAATGTCTGATGGACTCCCGGTAATTATTTTACAATTTTCATGAATTGAGACAAAATCACTAGAGAAGAATGGTCTAAGCTCGCGTGATTTTGATTGAAAAACTTCTTTTCATGCAATATTATTGTCACAGTCCAAAGTAAATGCAAAGTAAACAAGAAGGCCGATTTTCTACAGCAAGGTAAAAACCAATACGTCCTGTGAAAATGGCAGGAGCTAATTGTGCTTTTCTCGTTGTTTTGTTTCCAAAACCGAAAAATATCAAGGAAGAAGTTTATCTCGAATATCAACAAGAACAGACAAATTCAATTCAACCCGGAGAAGGAATATTCTTTCTGTACTTAACATAATTATATAGATATGTGGAATACAAATGAAATTATTGAAATACAAAAAAGTGAAGTTGAAGTTGAATTATATTATTCTTGATTTATGTGCAGTTGGCGACTGCAGACAACGTGGCAATACTAGGTAAAAATGTTTATATCTAGTCATACTTTTAATCAAATTTGACCTATTGTACCAAAAATCTCCAAAACAAGAATTTTCAGGAACATGCCATATATGGTATTTGAAAGCTCTTATAAATACCAAATTTCTTATAAAAAACTTCAAAAAGGGAATGTAGAGTTCTCTTACAAATAGGAATAAACCCTATTTTTGGGTAAAATTTACCTATTTGGTCCTTTTCAACAATCCAAGAATTGTAACTTTTATAACAACCAGAATCTCTATGATCATGCATGATCATGTTCGTTAAACAGAGGGTTCAATAAATACATTACAATTGTCTTTACAGTTACTTACATTTAATTTCTTTATTACATGGCACAATCCTAGATAAAATTTGCAATGTCACAAACAAAAATTCATATACAAATCAAGTGAAATTTTCATGTGCACTTACTTCAATTTGATCCAATATTTCTTGTAAATTGGAACTTAATTCACTAAAAAATATAAAGCTGCTTTGTAAAAAAGTAAAAGTCATATCTTGAGGGTACAAATTTTTGCGGGTACAAATTTTGGCAGAACAAATTTTTACGGTTTTGGCCCTAAATCATGAAAATTAGTTCTGCTAAATCAATTTTTTCCTGCGTAATTGGTAGATTGTAAAGAGGAGAGGTGGGAGGGTCTTTATATGACTTCCCAGTGGAACATGTTCTGTGGAACTATTAGAAGATATTCTTTTTTTCTGATGTTTGTTTACTGAAATATTGCCAATTGTATAGTAAAGAAACGAACCAATAACTACAGAACTGTCTGGTTCAAATTACAAAACGTCTTTTTTTAAAAAAAACCATAAACTTATACTATTTGATGATCTGGTTGTTCTTTTACACATCTTACATGTCGCTGATTTCCTACTTTTTGTGCAGAATCTGATTTATGATTTTCGACCTGGACCCAGTACTTTTTATAAAAGTGATATCCATGTAAGGCAGATTCAAATGTAAAAAATATCAAAAGGAAAGTATGTTGCGATACATGAATCTGGAAAAAACATTGATCCAAGAGGTAACATCCAACAAGTCTGACCAAGTTAACGATTCAAACCAAACTTAATAAGTTACTGCAAAGAATCTTGGATTGGAAGTCAGACAATGATTTTCAACCTTGTTATTGGGAAAAACTGTCCACAAAATTTTGTACCCGTGAAAATAAATAATAGTATGTGGATTTTTTTTAAAAAACTGCTTCTTATTCCGACTATCCATATGGCATATGCAAGATAATAGATGATGAACAGATAACAAACCTAATACAATTATATTTGTGGAATGTAACAACAGCTTGCTGACATTCTAAGCAAAGTTGAATAGCATTGGCATAGTGAGTTTCCTAAATAAAAAACAATTTGCACAAAATAAGAAAGGATGATTGTATTGATTTTAATGTTGAAATTAACTTTAATAGCAAATGAACTCACTTGTAGAATGTAATGTAAATGTTAAGTCATAAACATTACCCATAAACATTACCCATATGATAGTTATAGTTAGTAATTTCGAATTTATAATACAGTTACTAGAACTGTATCTAACTTTTTAAAATTAATGCATATATAAATAATCCATGAGAGATCATAAGCCTTTCTACACCTGAATTTCTTAGGGGTTTGGCGGTTTAGTATAGATCCTATATATTATATGAAATATAAAAAACATTTTGGAATCTAATAAATGTATAATACCTGTAATAATTCTTTTAAACGTAAATCGGTTTCCTGAAGTGTTTTAATGAATCGTAATGAGTGCAATAATTTTTGCAGCAATACTTTTCTTCGGTTTTTTGCCAAAACTTCTAATCCTCCAATAGAAACTTCTTTTTCGACTTTTGATAACAGTCTTAAATAGCAATATTAAAACATTAGAGTTGGAAGATAACTAAGTCATCCTATTTTGCTGGAACTTATTTATACATTAGAAAGTTTCCTTAATTAAAAGTTAAAAAATCGAGAAAGGCCTGCACACGCACTTGCATACGTCCCCAGACAAGATTATGCATACAAATTATTGCATGCACAAAATTAGAATTTTAAATTAACTTATTATGTGTTGATTTTACATATGTTCATGAATACAGAAACAGAAAATCTTAAAAAAGATTTTAATACTCAGTATTATATAAAAATTAGCTCATTTGTGTCTGAAGTTTTTTTAATTCTAGACATTTTGAAGTACCTATACCAGACTTGTTTTTAAGATTTAAATATTTTGAATTTCAATATCTTAATATCAAACCAAATAGCAGGTGAGTGAATTGTTAACATGAAGTGCAAAGAGATTGCTGATATTGTTAGATCCATTAGAACATAGATATTTTCTGTAACTACTAAACATCACATAATACAAAATTTTGCAGTAAGGGACTCAATAGTGACATCCAGTATTTCTTGAGGATGGACAAAACAGAACATTGAATGAAAGAAAAGTTAAGTGTAGCAAGACATAGAAAATTCAATAAAATTTTTAGGTTGTGAAACGTTGTGTATGAAACATTACATTTCTGAAGCTGTGAAAGATAAGGTAATTGTTGTTATAGCTAGCAAGCATTTTATGACCATGTTATCAAATGGAAGCTAGGCCCACAAGGCAAGAAGAAGAATGCGTCTTGGTCAGTGTTTAGAAACATCCCAGCTTATTTCTTTATTAAAACAATTGATTTTGGTACCGACTCAAAGTCTGTGTGTCGAATAGCTTGTTCACAAAGGGAATTGAAATGGAAAATAGTTACAGAAATATGTCTATCTTTGTGCAAAAAATCAGAAATAAATAATGTGCCAGTTCCTAGAAAAGTCAGTAACATGGATAAATTTCAACAAGGACTATTCATAACAAACATAAACAAGTCATTTGTAAAAATTATAAAAAATAGAAAAGGTAAGAAAAAATCATTATTGATATGATGGTATGGTATATGCTGAAACGCAGTTAAACTTATTTTTTTTATTTTATGCTTTTATAATTCATAGTTTTAAGATTCACAGTTTTTGTCAACTCTGCTCCTGTATGTGTTAAAATTTTAAACACATTTCATCAATATTCAAGTTAAGTAAGCTCTGGAAAACTCAATAAACATAAGAGGGTAAACATAAAAAGAGAGATAATTAGCACCCAGTGATGTTGAAATGAACTTTTTGTGCACGTACGTTCAAACTGACTGTAAAAGTGCAAATTAGCATTACAGTACTCTACATAAGAAAAGACTTAATAGGCGAAAAGGGGTATAGGGGGTATCTTGAGGGTCGATACCCCCGGTACTGAACAGCGCAATTACAGTAATGATAGTGTCATGACAAGAGAAAATTATTCAACATTTCAAACTAGAATTTTCAAAACAACTTGAAAATACAAACAACTGCCTCTTTTTATTGCTTAACTTTACCATTCTTTTCATTGCTACTATTAAAGTGTCAAAAATGATTCCAACTTTTATTAGTATTTTATTAGTAAAATACCAATGGTAATTTGAAGTACTTAGTTTCTTTTTCTCTTGACAATTAAGAAGAGCTAGCTGTACCTGTTTTGAAAGGATGACTTTATATTTGTAACGTGTGTGCAGTAGATGACCCCATCAATTCTTATATTATATCGATATCTAGCATTTGAAAATACTTTCTGTAGAAATCGGTTTTGACAGGAATTTCTTTCTCTGTTTAACTTAACAATATCAAGAAACAGACTGGATACTTAAAACAAAGATTATCAGTATGAAGATAACAATCATTTTTTTTTATTATTAGCTACCTTATTTAAATTAAAATAAATAAGTAAAATAGCAGCTGCTTGTAATTAAATGTTCATGACCATTTAATGTTCATTTACACTACAATAAGTAGAAATGAATAGAAAGATGAATGCAAAATGTAACACCATTTGGAAAAAAACAGAAAGAATTAACTGAAGCAATAAGACAAGAAAGTATTCTGAGAACAACCCTCTGTGAAATATAAACAGTCAAAATTAATAGAAAAACAAAAATCATTACAAACAATAGAACCAAACTTAATAATATAATCAATAGTGTATGTAGGTGACATCACGAGTGCAGACACCAAGAAATCTATCGAAAACTTGGAAGAAACTTTTTAAAACATAAAAAATACATATCTAACCAAGAATACAAAGATTATGAAAATAACATCAAGTAACAAAGACAAAGAACAACCAGAAGTATACATCTCGAGAGGGTATATAACAATGAAAACATTTTTTTATATAAAATTACCTATTAACTATTAAGCTAATGTATATGCGATAGTGTTAAGATAGCGATACTGGCTTAGTGTTTATAGATGCCTAACTTCATGCAAAAAATTAGAAAAAGTTACTGAGCCAATCAGATGCATGGTCAGTCAGAACAAGAGTGAATTTACAGGACTCCGTCAGTTGAAGCTGGGAGTTCAAAAAGCCTTTTTTTAACATGTCAAAATAATAAAAACAATACTTTGGTCATACTTTCTTCCTCTGTTACATACTGAAGTTGCTTTCTGTAAACTTGATTCTAAGTCCATTACTCTATCTAATTCCTAAACAAGAGATAAAATTGAAACAATAAGATCTTCAGATCTGTTCTTTATATAATTTATAAAAGATAATTAATTATCCTGAGGAATTTTTCAATACCAAACAACTAATGTCAGTTCAACAAAACTTATTTTATCTAGTAGTGTCCCAATATAATATGAATATAAATAACAGTAATTTGTAAATTTTCGAGAACATTTTTGGGTAAAAGATAACCTTTTTGTCATATTCATAGAATTATTTAAATTTTCTATACAAAAACTTTTATTCCAGATAAAAAAATAATACACTAAATATTTAGGGCAAAATTTGGGCCAGAATAACCAGAAAATGATTTTTCAGTTTGAAACCATTTAAATCAGTTTTAACAACTTAATTGCTTCAAGTTAACAAAATAATTTAGTTATGTTTTCGAAAATATTTTCTGCATTAAATTTAACCTTTTCCCACTATTTCCAAAAAATTAGAATTTTGTCAAAAATTGTGGACTCAGACTTTTGTAGACTCAAAAATGACAAGGTCCTTACTTAGTCAAAAATAATAATAAAGATCCTCAAAATTCACACAAAAAATGAGCAAAAAATGAACAGTTTACCAATTATGAACTAACATAGCTGCATTAGATTTTTTTTTTTTTGATTATCTAAATACTTACTCTAACATAAGCACTTTGATTATCTAATACTTTTTGCGAAAATTGTCTTGATACCTGAAAGGAATTTTCATGACAAACATATTAATAAATTTTATCTTGATTTACATGCAGAGACATAAAAAATCATGTCTGAACAAAATATGAGGCACATCTATATTTTAATAGCCATAAACCAGATTTTGTCTCTGTGTGTGAGTGTGTGTGTACGCATTCTATAGAAGCACTGTTATTTCGTTTTTCTTTTGTTTATAGATTTAATTAAGCAAATACCATGTTAAAAATATAGAGATTATTTGGTATAAAATTCATTGATTATTATTGAAATCAAGGAGAATATAAAGACCAAAAATTATTTGATAGAATTGATCAACTTTTTTTTGGTTTTGCTTCATCAAAAAGTCAACTGAACTTTTTTTAAGATAATTTACAAACTTTAATTTATCTTTCAAAATAATAACGATCTCTAGAGAAAAAAAGAAAAATAAGAAACAATTTTTATTTTTAATAGCTAGTTAAGTAAATAATAAATATTGACTTTTTTATTATAACAAATGCACAATCTGACTTCTTTCATAGAAGCTTCTGGAAATGTATCCACATTAGTGCAGTCTTAATGTTAACAAGAGGAATAATCTAATGGATTATAATGAATTACAAAATTGGTTTTTCTGGTTTTGTTTGTTTTCGATTTAATAGCATTTTATATGTGTAAACAAAGTTATATTAGATTTTATGGTCTAGATAACATACTAGAGCTAAAAATACTCTAAACATAACATTCACATTCAATACTCAATCAATGATAAATTAAAGTTTTCAATGACTATCCTTTTAGTTACCCTATAATTTATCCAACTCAAAATAAAGCATAATACCTAAAAATTACATAAAACAAAAAAAAACTGACTGTTGGAAGTTCATGAAATTATTCTACAAAGTTCATGAACTTTGAGCAATCGATTGTCACATTCATTTAAGACCCTTGGTTTTTAACATATTTGACTTTGGGCTCTGTAACTTTTTCCATTATTTCTAGTACAAACACCTATTTTCATGCATAAAATCAGAAAAAAATAATGAAAAGTTCTTGAGTAACAGGGGAAAGTCCATTCATGCCCAATTACTCCAATTTTAGGAAAACAAGATTTTTTGGGGAAAAAATCAGGCTTTGACACTTTTTTCGTGTAAAAATGCATAAATTCATGAAAAAAATCAGAAAAAAACTAATATGCCAGTTCCTAGAAAAGTTGGTAACAGGCTAAAGAAGAACAAATAAACGAACAAACAAGGCTGAATTTATCAATCCAATAACTTAAGAAAAATGAGAAGCCCATTCATTATGTATTTAGTTTAAAGAAGATGTGAAAAATAAGAAGCATGTTATTACTTACTGCCTGTAATTGTCTTCGTAGAACATTTCGATATCTATCTAAATCCTCCTCCACTAAACCGCCAGGTAATTTCTTAGAGGAAAAAAAAAAAAAAAAAAATAAAAATGAACACCAAATAAATGAAGGCAAAATAAATGAATTTCAAAGACGTTCAAATTAGAAGGACTGAAAATAAGAATTGATTACTCGCAACACAAAAAATTGCTACAATATGATAATGAGGCATTAAAACCCATGAACCAGTGGCTCAGTTGGTAGAGCAATAGCACCAGAATTACATGGTCGTGGGTTCAAATAAAGCATAATAAAAAAACAAGTTGTCTGTCCTTCTTATAAAGCGTTCTTGCTCATACGAATAGAATACCATATATAAATGAATACCACATATCAATGAATACCACATATTAATGAATAACACATATAAATGAAAACCACATATTAATGAATACCACATATAAATAAATAGCACATATAAATGAATAGCACATATATCAATGAATACCACATATTAATGAATACCACATATCAATGAATAACACATATTAATGAATAACATATATAAATGAATACCACATATAAATGAAAACCACATATTAATGAATACCACATATCAATGAATACCACATATCAATGAATAACACATATTAATGAATAACACATATTAATGAATACCACATATCAATGAATACCATATATCAATGAATACCATATATAAATGAAAACCACATATCAATGAATACCACATATCAATGAATACCACATATCAATGCATACCATATATCAATGAATACCACATATCAATGAATACCACATATAAATGAATAGCACATATAAATGAATAGCACATATAAATGAATAGTACATATAAATGATTACCATATATAAATGAATACCACATATAAATGAATACCATATATCAATGAATACCACATATCAATGAATACCACATATTAATGAATACCACATATCAATGAATACCATATATCAATGAATACCACATATCAATGAATACCACATATAAATGAATAGCACATATAAATGAATAGTACATATTAATGAATAGCACATATAAATGATTACCACATATAAATAAATAGCACATATAAATGAATAGCGCATATATCAATGAATACCACATATTAATGAATACCACATATCAATGAATAACACATATTAATGAATAACATATAAAAATGAATAACACATATCAATGAATACCACATATAAATGAAAACCACATATTAATGAATACCACATATCAATGAATAACACATATTAATGAATAACACATATTAATGAATACCACATATCAATGAATACCATATATCAATGAATACCACATATCAATGAATAGCACATATAAATGAATAGCACATATAAATGAATAGCACATATAAATGAATAGCACATATTAATGAATAACACATATAAATGATTACCATATATAAATGAATACCACATATCGATGAATAGCACATATCAATGAATACCATATATCAATGAATACCACATATAAATGAATACCACATATCAATGAATAGCACATATAAATAAATACTACATATAAATGAATACCATATATAAATGAAAACCACATATCAATGAATACCACATATTAATGAAAATCAAATATAAATGAATACCATATATAAATGAATACCACATATAAATGAATACCACATATAAATGAATACCATATATCAATGAATACCACATATCAATGAATAGCACATATAAATGAAT
>JAUELD010093368.1:0-19033 GCA_031471615.1 Aglantha digitale | reverse complement strand
AAGTGGGTGCAAAAAAATCATGTTGGTGATATACCTATTTACTTGGGTGGAGCTGGCGAGGAGAATGTCACTGCCTGAGAGTCCCTGCAAGATATATTCAAAATAAGAAGAGAACTACTAGAGAAAATTGCTTCGAGTCAAGAACATTCAGGAATAGGAATATTCTCCTCTAAACTATGGCACGACATAGGGAAGGGAATTGTATCTGTAGGAAAAGCAGTAGCAGGAGTAGTAAAAGATGCAGGAGAATGGGTGGCAAGAACTGTAGATAAAGCTATAGATAAAGTAGCAGAATCACCATTTAAAGAACTGGGAAACATCTTGAAATCAATGTTAGTTCCTGCAGCGATAGTAATAACCATAATAATAGTGGTATTAATAGCCTGGAAAATCTATAAAGACACAAAAAAGGCTAAAGAAATAAAGAAAATAAATCAAGTCCGAATATACTCTCCGGCAAACAGACTGGAGATAAAAACATGGACCAAACTAAGAGGAATCATGATGGATGCACAAACATACCTCATGATGTTAATGATCATCGCACCGATAGGAATAATTCTATCAGTAATAGCATTGGTGCTATGGATATCGAAAAACCAACATAATCAGACGATTGTAAAGGAATACAGGAATTTTGTGATATTCATAGGAATCATAATAGGAGTATTCGGATTAATCATAGCAATAGGAATCCTAACATTCCATGTTAAAGAGAATAGCAAACTAACGACTAATTATACGATAAATGCCATATACGAATGGGCTTATCCACATCAACAAAACAACGAAAAATATAGAGAAGAAATCAGCGTGAGCAACGTGGTATTAAAATTCTTGGGACTAGTACTAATAGTATCAACTGGAATTTGCCTAGAAATCCTGTTATTCAAATTGGAACAAGAATCTACTGTGACCTTGGTAATAGTTGGTACCATATGGATATCACTCGCCATTCTATATATGCTAATTATGTATATGGATTCGAAGAATCCACAGGCTACACAGGCGAAATAGGAAGAAAATCGAAAATAAGATAGCCAGCATCAATCTAATACAACCAGGACAAGAGATAAAAAAGCGAAAGAGAGTAATAGAACTAGTGGTACTATTTTTAGTATTAGCAGCACCCACAATAATGACATTCCTAGAATTGGAGGGAATAATAGATTTGGGAAATACACCAATATTGAAATACAATAAGTATTTAATGGGAGCAGTCTACTTACTTGCAACATTTTATTTGCTACATACACGAATGAAAGTTTTGATAAAACCTAACAGACAAAAACTGGAAAGACAGTTAGGGAAGAAAAACTTCGAAAAATTGGAAAGACGGAGATTACGCACCAAGACTGAAGTAGAACTCCAAAAGATTTGAAAGAAGACAAATCAGATCAATGAAACACAAAAGGAGAACATACAAATAAATGTCATTAAAGAATACACACAGATGACAGACAGAGGAGAAATTTTATCAATCATAAAAGAACTGGGAGAACAACCACCAGCATACAATCCGGAATGGAAACACCAAGTGGAAAACGAAGATGAACAAACCATCAACCAATATCCATCATTGGAAGAGACTGGTAAACAATGACGCAAGAAGAAATTGGACACCCTACCATATATGGAAAAACAAACAGAAAAAGGGTATAAAAGGAGGGGAATTCCTGAAAAAGATCATTATAAAAAAATCCCAATACTCATCAACAGTATGACTAATATAGTAATGGAAAACTGGGATGCAGAAATAGCTTTATATGAACAACAAATGAGCAACATAATCAACCCTGACGATCAATGGACATTGGATTTCATGAATGAACAACGACTACGACAGGAAAATAGAGTAAGCGAACGAATGCTAGAACCTCTATTAGATGATTATTTAAGAAGATCCGACCAGAAGGCAGAATTCATAACTTTAGATTCAGGCCTTAGAATAAGAAGAGCCTATTGGGAACTGCAAGGTCAGAGAATACAAGAGGAAAAACGAATTAGTGTTTATATATCACGGATATATAACAGCAAGACAACGACAGAGCTAAAAGCAAAATGTGGGATATGTCTTGGAAACATCAAAGGACCTGTGTCCTGCAATAACGGACACATTCATTGCCAACGATGCATAATAAAGTGGATGGAATCTACTGAAATAACTAGATGTCCTGTATGCAAAGTGGAAATTAACGAATCAAACGACTGGATAATTCTTCACCCAGAAGAAGAAGTCTCAACAATAAATGAAAACACAAACATTAGACCTAATGAATTGGAAAAACCAAAAAGCTTGCCGAAACGAAATATAGAATTATGTATTAAGCACAAGAAACCGATAATACAAATCTGTAATCATTGGCACTGCAACGAAAAACCATTGATGTGCGTGGAATGTACTAAAGAACATGACCATAAAAAGCACATAGCAAAAATTCGAACCAATAGAAGACCAACACGAGCATCTAAAGTACAACAGAACAAAAAACATTAAAATAAACAATTATTAAGACACTCTATTAATTCCTAATAAGGAAATATATATCACGGGGGTTAATTTCACAATTTCCCTATATGGAAATTATACTTAATCCGATTATTATATATAAAAAATAATCGGATTAAGTATAATTTCCATATTTATTTCAAAAATTTATTCTTTCACATACCTACTTAGAGTAAGGTCATACTTATGTTTATATATTAACATTTTTTGACATTTATTGATTGAATCCTGAACGATGTATAAATAACAAATTAAATAAATACATTCTTCAGTAAAGTATTGTGATTCATATGACTGCTACATGTTTGGAGTTTGGATTAGCTACCCACTTGCAACTGTATAAAGTATATGATGTTAATGAAGGATCAGTAGTAGCTGAACTTTAGAGAAAACCCCGCTGAAGGTGTATAATATAGCAATATTATATAGGTGAAAATCCCGCTCAAGGTGTATATTATATCAATAATATATAGAACTTCTATTCAATTTAGAAATAGAAAGTTAATACTAGTATAAAGAGAAGTTATCTTCGGCACAAAACAATTAGAACTTATATTCTGAGTGAATCATTTGGCTTCGCAACCTCAGAAAACTGTAGTGCGTTGGCGATTGTGGATCTTGGGACCCTTTCGAGATAAGTGGAGTTAGCAAAAGACGTTTTGCAAAGCAACTGTACTTAAAACGCTCGAAAATACCCTCATACCTGATGAAATAGAAGCCTTATCAGACGCAACAGAAGAATTGAAACATATATTAATAAAATATGTTTAGGTTGTTTTAATTAAATCTGGCAACGGAGCAAGTTCTTTTTGACTATTCAATATATCAAAGTCTAAAAATTCGTCACATGTTAAGTCTATACATTCTCTAAGTCTCATTAAGTTTGTAAAATTTCTTAAAAACAGGTTAGTAAATTTTCAATTCTTTATATCTGATATACAGATATTTTTGATAAATAATTAAAGCATTTTTTTTGATTTAGTAATAATTATGCTGGCCTTTTGTGGCGTCATCTTGATGATCTGATAGCAAAATCAGAGGAAATGAAGGCAAGCTTAAAAGACTTAATAAATGAACGACAGCACGTATGTCGGCGCTTTAAGTCAAAAACGTTAGTTACGAAGGAAAGGTTATCCCAATATGGACAGTCTGATCATATACAAGAACAATTAACCCCTTTCCGCATAGTGTATCATATATGATACAGTCTACGTTTTATTGTGGTCAAACTGGAAAATATTTAGTTAAATTTAAGGATATACGGCTTAATTAAATATAATTTAGTAAGTTTTCATATTTTTTGATTGCTCATTCTTTCAAAGTTTTCAAAGATGTCGTCCGGTAGCAGCTCTAGAGTCTCATGTAAGTAAAACATGTTTGAAATCATATTTATTTGGATCTAAAGAAGTTGGATTAATTTATACTGTATGTTTACAGCTTGTTTATAATTATGAAGAAGTTTTTCTAATAGTTTCGTTGTAAACTCTTAAGTTTATACTGTATCATATATGATACATTATGCAAAAAAGAAACAGATTTGTCTTCAGATGATGATCTTGATTCAAGTAGTGATAATGAACATAACAACGATGTCAACCAAGATATAATTCTCAAAACCTCATCATCCGAATATGACGAGTCATGCAGTAATGTTGATATGTCACTAAGTTCGATCGTAGCTGCGTCATAAAAAAAATAAGGCTGCTGTGAAAAAACAAAAAACCCAATAACCTGGATGAAAAAAAGCCTTGATATAAAAGACAACTACAAATTTAAAGTTGAACTAGTTAGTTTAAACTAAAAACTCAGTTGGATGACCTTGGATCAGAGCTTTCATATTTTTACTTCCTCTTCTCTCAAGATCTGGTCAAAGATATATCACATCAAACTATTTTGTATTCAGTACAAGCACGTCTTGAAAAACCTTACTGAAGGTGATATTGAAAAATTTATTGCTTGTGTTCTGTACATTTCTATTAATAGGTTGTTGAGTACCCGAGATTACTGGTCATCATCTATCGGTATTCCACAAGTCGCAAAAATTATGACTGTTAACCGATTTGAAAAAATTTAAAGATTTATTCACTTTAGTGATAATGTAACCGCTGATAAAACTGACAAAAACTAAATAAAATCCGCCCACTTGTAAACAAACTAAACAAGCGACTTCGAAAAATTCCTATTGAAGAAAGCTTAGCTGTTGACGAGCAAATTATTCCTTTCAAAGGACCTCATTCGATTAAACAATATAACCCTAAAAAACCACATAAGTGGGGCTTCAAAGTTTTTGTTTTGAGTGGAGTTTCAGGCTTCAGTTATAATTCTGAAGTTTTTACTGGTGGGTCAGATAATGTATGTGCCCGAAATGAACCTGATTTAGGAGCAAGCAGTAATGTAGTGGTTAGATTGGCAAGGGTTATTCCTGAAAACTGCAATTATAAACTTTATGTTGATAATTGGTTCAATAGTTTGCAGCTCAACATATACATGTACTCCAAAGGTATTCAAATGGTAGGAACAGTTCGCCGTAACCGAGTTGGAAAATGTCCTCTTTTAACAGAAAAATAAATGAAAAAGAAAAGAAGAGGTTCCCATGAAGAGCGTGTTGCCACAATCGATAATATGTTTGCGTGGTCTCATGGTTCGATAACAAGATAGTAAGCCTTACTATCTAATTTTGTTACACGATTTTCAAAAAAAGAAAACAAGCATATTGAGATAACCTGGTAACCACTTACAACAAACACATGGGGGGGTGTTGACTTATTAGATTCTCTTTTAGGGTAGAAGCCACAGAAGCTAACCCTAACGTTTCCAAAACAAACAAGGAGAATTCCTCAAGTTTAGTTGATTACTCAAATGGCGACTGTAGTGGAATTAGTATCAACGAACAACCACAACCTATTATAGATCTTCCTTTAGTTGGTGAAGATGATGCTGGTGATAAAGAGAATAAAGCTGAAAATAGTTTAAAAGGTGTGTTATTATACACTATGATACTTAAGTTACTGTTACAAAAAGGTTGGGTAGGTCTTCATTTTTTAAACGTTGTTTAGATGTTCCTCCAATTAATTATGATAAAACTGATGCCGCTGAAACGCCTTCGTCGTCACATAACAATAGTTTTGGGGATAATGAAAGACAGTGTTGTTGAAAAGGTACATTTTTAACAAATTTACTTCAATTAAACAACTTTAATAGTTCTATGTATTATTTCGTTGTAATAACTCGAATTTTTTTTTAGATGTTTAATAGAATGATGATGAAGAAGGTGCTTTGAAAAAAGCCTCAGCAAATATCGGTAAATGATATGGGTACCAACAGTAAAGCTATATTATAATCTAGCTTGCAGATATCAGTTTCTTTATTTTATTCGTTGTTTTTAGAACAAGATGAAGAAGACGACGCAATATATATTTCAAATGATGCTTCTTCGATCTTGCTATGGTGTGATGAGCACCTTACCCATATATCTGATCTTGTGAAATCAGCGGAATGTGATAAGGTAATCCCGACCTTATGCCTATATACTTAAAGTGTTACTAGTTAACTTGATCACAAAACATTGTCCATTTGGTTGTATTTAGATTCGTAAATCATTGAGTGTGTTCAATAAACATGCTGAACTTATTAAGGAATATGAAACTAGTGAAGATAATAGTACTGCCATCTTAAGATGGATTGGGAAAAGTTTCGGAAAACTATCCTTGTCAAAAGTGGCAGCTTTGAAAAATTATATATTAAAGAAAGTTTAAGAATTTAGTTTTTTAAGCCATGTTAACCCAGTATTAAAGTGATTTAATCAAAACAATGTCAAAATTTATTCAAAGAGAATATATATTTAAATAAAAAAGATGATGCAATTAAATAGATGCAACTAGTTTCGCTTCGACACCTCTCAAAAGATTGCACGTTACTCTGACTAAATCTCCAAACCGGTTGGCTCTGAAGAAAATAAAAACTAAACAAGAATGGGTGATGCCAACATCCACCGAAAACGATTGGTATAAAAGCAAACATGGCAGAGAGTACATCCTCGCAATCGACTTCATCTCAAAAGACCTTTTTTAAAAAGAAAGAGAGCCAACACGTACTGATTGGGAAGAAGCTCTTCTCGAGTTTGAGACAAACCATTTTTAACATAGAAATAAACATATGGCACATTGTGAGATCGATCCCTAGGGCAATGTGGCCCAAAAACACCACCAACCAAAAATAAGAAGATTTTCTTTTTTTAGCTAATACTTATGTTAGAAGTAAACTTAATTAATCCTTAAAAGCATGTTAATAGTTTTATAGCGTTTATTACTTTCAACTAATTTTTTGTCACTACCCAAACTTTATAAACTCTCAAATTCCCAAACTCCCAATAAACTCCCAAATGAAGTAACATCTTTGCCTCTAATACCCAAATTATAAAGTTAAAGTATAAAATTATAAAGTTGCAAATTTTCTAGTTCATACCATTCGTACTTTGAAAACTATCAATAAAATAAAAATGTTACGTATTAAGTGTTTGTAGGTCAACAACTCTAAAGGTATTGTCATATATTAATTGGTATTTCTAGGATGCATTAGGCTTAACATCTAACTTAACATATATAAATTAAAGTATGTTATTTTCTAGTATAATTGTTATTATACTCTAAAGTGCGCACTTCAATTCAAAGTCCCTTAGTGCGAGCTTCTGTTTTAGTTTGTCAATAACTTTTAAGATAATTTAGTAAAGTATCTAATATTTCTTGATGGTATTCAAGATTGTTACGGCTATTGTAACATATATAATTGATGTTTAAACAAAATAAATCGTTGCCATGCTCCGCCCTGCGTGGAATTATAAAAGCCATGTGGCGAAAAGACAAGAATTACGGAAAGTATGAAAGTCTCCAATATTTAGGCACGAATATGAGCAACTGTTAACAAAATAAAACTGAAAACTTCAATTGTGTTTTAAGTTTCATTCTTGGAGATTATGTTTAAGCATTTTCTTTGAGTGTTTGAACTTGTTCAGACATTTGTTTGGTTCCTGTCATTCAGCTGTATAGTGTTCTGTTCTCTGGACGGACGGAACATATCACTTAGCTCATGAAGTTAAAGTCAATCTTTCATAATACGCTATATTCCGCAGTAGCTAGAAATTTGGAGACGTTATTTTCATATTTTCAAAACCTATCCTAATACCTACTCACTCACGATAATGATATTTCCGTCCCAATACCCACCTTTTCATACTCATACCAAAATCACAGATCTGCCCATCCTATCAATTTTTCCCATCCCAATACCTATTCCGAAAAAGTGCCATTCCTAATACCAACTTATTTAGCACCAAAAGTGCAACTTGTCGATCATCAGATTCTGAAAGGGATAGTGTGACGAGAGACAGTGGTAAGTACTTTCTATATATTGTACTGTAACATTTAAAAAAATAATTACTTAAATAAACTAATTGAGATACCTTTCCGTGTTAGCGGCTGATTTGGGGATGATATTGCCATCAGTAGAACATATTACTAGTAATACAGTTTGAAAGTCTACATTTAGTAGACGGAGTAATAAAAAAGTGTAAACAATCAAATTACAAATATTGTTTTATAGTACATAATCGAACTTCTAGCTGGGCGGAAGACAACGATAGTGTTAGTAAGTACTTGAGTACTCCTAATAATACTTATAAATATGTAAAATATTTCGAAATATATAATCCATATATTCTTTTTAATTAGCGTCCGAAGTATTTAATGTTACTATGGACATGCCTGATGAATGTAAGTGAATTATTATATTATTTATCACTTTGATTGTGTATCTAGTAAATTTATTTTACTGTTGTTTTTTTAGAGAATATCAACGATGTTGAATTTGATCAGCATACAAATGAAGATTTACAAGATGCTAAATATTGGTGGTATAGTTGCCGAAAATGCCAGCCACTTTTAACATTGTCAGTTCTATACATTATAAAATATACCTTATGTAATAATGAGCCATTCAACAAATTTTCATTTCATTTTCACTGTATTTGCTTTAAAGTATAAAACCCTATATTATCGTTTACTGCGGCTGACTAAGTGGCAAGGCACAATTGGTGACATGGAAGGAAACATGAAGAGAAGATATGTAAAATTTGACAAAATGATTGATTTATGTTATAAATATAGTGATAAGTAAAAAGTTTAATCCAAACAAATGGTTTTCCTTTTTTTTACTGTATATGTGTGATTTTTACATGTATGTTGTTGTTTATGTTTAAAAAAAATGGAATGCAACATCGAGGTCTCCAGCCCTGCAGCGGCCCTGCAAGTAAAAACATGCCTGGCAATGAGAAGTTGGATGAGGGTTGATAGTGTTTGGCGCCTAAAGTTGTCGAAAGGGTTGAATCTGTAAGGTAAAACTTTGAAATTTAATTATCGGTTAACAGCTGAAACTTATGTTTCAATTTTCAGATATCCTGTTAATACATTGGTAAAGTTTGCCCAGAGTACGTAACCCCGATCTAAATACTTTAACTTTTTTACTTATAAAATTTCAAATAATTGAAAAAGGTTGGGTCTGTAAGCTAAAAAAAATTAGGGTTTATTATTTAATGTCTGGCATCGTTGTTAACTCCAAAATTGATCAACATTGAAAAAGAAGTAATCATTAACACTTATCAGCTCCTTTTTTTAAAAAAACCCATCACAATACCTAAATATATCCAAAATATATGTGTTTACCTTGTAGAACCAATTCTATTCTATTAACTTTGTCAGAATATTAAATTTGATTTCCTAAATTTTTCTAGATAATCAAGAAAATGACCATGAAGATGGGGGGTTCAAATGAGGATTAAGTTGATGTATATGTGCACGCTACTAAGAACCAATGTTTAAGATGGTGCAATGAGCACGTTAAAGAAATTTAAAGTTACATGAAATCTGCAGAGTGTAATCGGGTACAATTTTATGTCGTGAAGTCTTAAAATTGATATCATTGCTAAACTAACTAGTCTTGTCTGCAAAATTACATGTGTTTTTTAATTATTTCAGGTTTGCGATGAACTAAGTTATTTTCGACGGGAAGAAGAGCCAGATACAAGTGTGAAACAAATACCAAGTGAATAATTGTACGTTGGCTCGGCAAAATCTTTAAGAATTTCGCACTCAGCAAGATTCCAGCTTTACTTTACTTTATTCTTCAAGAAATTATGGCACTTTATCAGGTAACTTATTTTTTGGTCTTAATATTATTTAACTATTAATACATTGCAACATTGAAATAAAGTAACGTTTCATCTTTAGCACTTGAAAAATAATAATGGAAAGAAGTGTGACCAATAAAAGTGTTCCTAACAATGTGAATGATTTAAAGGTACCATTAGTTTCAAACTTTTGAACAAGTTAAATGCATTTTGCACATACCATTTGTATATTAATGCTCTGTTTAACTATTAGTAGCACCTGCCATCAGAAAGAAGTTAGAGCCACTTGGGTTGCCTTTGGCAAGACCCGTGAACAGGGCTCAATTAAAAAAGCACGATACTTAGTGAATTAAATAAAGGTGATTGGTTTAGGAGCAGACTTAAACACTCTGTCAAAGTATTCATTACGAAAAACCTGCATAAAGACACCGAGCCCACAAGATCTGAATGGAATCAGGTGTTGGCAGTGTTTGAGGCAGAATACTTCGAGATTGAGAGCCAAACTTGGGATAAGGTTCGATCTCTATTGAAAACAATGTGGTGAAAATAGAATAAAGAAACATGGCAAAAGAAATACAATGAATTCGTTGCACTAGTAAATAGATATGTTCATCCAATAGAAATTCATTAAAATAAAACATACAAAAGATGTTTATCAATTGGATCCGAGAAATAGAATAGTATATGAATTAGAGGAATGGAGACTTACATCTTCAGAAGCAAAATAGAAAAGAGATATTGGATATATATACAAGTGAAAGGGCTTATGAAGTTTACAAATTTAGATCATCATCTTTCTACTAACCAAACAGCTGATGATTCTCAATCATTTCAGCTGAAACTAATGGATTGAAACTTCTCTGAAAAGTTCATATCGAAAAACAAGCCCCAACTAAACAAAAATATCTATTCAGTAACTTTCAAACTGTGTAATTGATTTATTGTATTAATACATGTAAAAACTACGTTTTATTTTGAAAAACAGACAAAAAAATTTTTTTATTTCCTTGTATCCTTTTAAGTAGGCAGAATCAACCATAACTTGAGAAATTATGTGCTTGCGAAAGACAACAAAGACTTAAACAAGAAAAGGAAGTTCATGAAGGAACTGTTAAAAATTACTATTTACCAAATAAAAATGTTAATTGTAGCTGATTCTTTGTAAAATATCAATTATCCACTAGAACAACGAGAGAATAGCCATAGATAACATTTACTGACAATCCTTGCATTAAGGCAGATCATACTTGTAGCTGATATTTAGTGCAATACCATAAATTATAAATGATTCATATCTAACAGTCAATGAAACATCTATTTTGAAACATATTAATGCTGATGAAAATTTAAGTTGCTATCCAGTAAGATACCAATTATTCACTAACCCTAATGTTTAGGAAAATGATAGCTCACATTAATTCAAATAATTACTATCCATATATTATGATATGATAGTTGTAGCTGATATTTCGTAAAATATCAATTATCCACTACAATAAATTTTACCATAAATTATAAATGATTCATATCTAACAGTCTATGAAACATATATTTTGAATCATATTAATGCTGATGGAAATTGAAGTTGCTATTCAGTAAGATACCAATTATTCACTAACCCTAACGTTTAGGAGAGTGATTTCTCACGTTAATTCAAATTATTACTATCCATATATTAAAGCCATACATTAACATATGAGAGTTGTAGCTGATATTTCGTAAAATATCAATTATCCACTACAACAAATTTTACCATAAATTATAAATGATTTATATCTAACAGTCCATGAAACATATATTTTGAATCATATTAATGCTGATGGAAATTGAAGTTGCTATCCAGTAAAATATCAATTATCCACTAACCCTAACGTTTAGGAGAGTGATTGCTCAAGTTAATTCAAATTATTACTATCCATATATTAAAGCCATACATTAACATATGAGAGATGTAGCTGATATTTCGTAAAATATCAATTATCCACTACAACAAATTTGGGAAGAGTCACAGATAACATTTAATGAAATATGTATTATCCATTGTATTCAGGCAGATGACACTTGTAGCTGGTATCACTGGACTAAATTAAACTGGCCTCATTTATCATTAATTTAAGTTTCTAATTTAAAAGCATAAATTCAGCCAGGTCATATAGGATATAGGTGACCTTTTCTATGCTAGCCTTAGGTCTAAACTTGATACAAATCTAAAAAACTTGAAACTAAAATGAGTCTTGTGATTTACATTGGAGGATTTTCTCAGTAAAATAAAGTAAAAGTTACAATTTTCAAAATTAGCAGTTGTGGAAAATGAAATACTCAATAATTTTAATTAGCCACTTTATGTCACTAATCTACATTACCAATCTTAATGAAGTTTTGCTTTTTATTTTTTAAAGCTGTAAGCTATCAAAAAAGACAAAAAACAAAAAAATAGTCAATAAAATAATTAGAAAACATCACATGGTTTAACCTATGCTTTCTTACAAATTTCTAAATTTTTTTTTTAAAAAAAAGACAATGCAGAAAATCAATGCAGTTTTTACCAAAACAGGTAAACAACATTGAAAAAAAAAGTTATATTTTTTTTTAAAAAAAATGATCCATTCTGGACACCAGAGACTCATTTTTAATTTGATCCAAAAAAGGCACCGTGGTAGAGAAATCACAATTTCGTTGCAGAACATAAAAATACTTTACATAATTTTCCAATATCAAAATACTTTTCTTTTAATAATTATTTCATTTCTTTAGGACATATCAACTATACTTTATAGCTCCTCTTGGTCAATTATAACGCTATGAAACAGTTTACATATTATTTTCAAATATTATACTAAAGCTAAATAATCGTTGAATTCTCTAAAAAAAATCAAATGTTAACTTGTGCAAACTAAGAACTCGTGTTATCAAACATAAATCAAAATGTAAACACTTCACTTTTATTTTTAACTTTGAAAAGAAAATCAATTCTCCATATGCTTGAATTAGAATATTTAAATAAATTAATCAAGACTAAATATATATTATAAAACAAAAAAATAAACATGCGTTTAAAACAACCAAAATATTAAAAAACGTTGTGATTTTATGTTCTTTGGTTAAAGTTTTTCATCCAATTAAAAATTTCTTACAATACTTAGCTTCTTCTAATCATATTCTAGTACTACATCCAGAGCTTACATCAGTTTCTTGACGCCTAGGATCCAAAGTGTCGTTATATTATGAATCCTAAGTGTTTGTATGCAAGCTTATCTTCTGTATTCTCTGGTTCATTGCAGTATAAACCAGTAATAAAAGCATCGATCTTTGCGCCGACATTGCAATGAAAATCTTGGAACAGTCTTCGTGAAAATAACTTAAGTCTCAGAATAACTGCTTTCTTCTGAATCAGTCATGTTGAATGTTTTTATTGAATCTTGTTGTGTCAACAAATACGTCACGAAAATCGTAACCACTGCAACAAGTAGGAATATTAAAATGGGATTCGTGTGAGTTCTAGGTTCTTTCAGAAAAAAAAGTAAATACAGCAAAATTTTCATTGCAATGCCCTCTTTAATAATATGAAGAAAAAAAATTACATTAATTTTGAGGTTAGTCCCCCTTTAAAGGGAACCCAAGGTGATAAGAGAAGTTCTTGTTAAAAAAGAATTTTTTTTTATTTCATGTTATCAGTATTCAAAGTGAATATACTTTGTTGGTACCAGGAATAACCAACTTTGATGGCATCACAAATTAGTATAAAACTTCATTGACAGCAGTTACTTAGAAACCATGCTGATTTGATTGATAGAACTTGGAACTTTATGGTACGTGTTGAAAACAAGCACTTTAACATAACTTTCAGAAAAAATAATAGTTCCAGTCGTTAGATCAATGGGCTCTTGAATAAAATTCCTGGAACAAACAACTGGTACCATCATTGATAATAGTTTTTTGTTTTAGTGTGTTTTCAAGATATAGCTTAAAACGTACTTTTTATACAAATTTGTGATGTCATCAAGGTTGGTTATCCCTGGTACCTAGAAAGGACTTTTACTTTGAGTTTGACAACTTAAACCAAAGAGTTTAATATCATATCTAGAGTGCCAAATTCAAATTTGAAAAAGTCACTGCAAAAACATTGTTGGTTTTGTAGACAAAGAGAGAATTTCATTACTTTTAAGTTGCTTTACAACAGAAGAAGTTGTTTCTGTTTAGGTATTCAATCCTGAAGACAAAAATAATTGTTCAAATTACTTTTAAAAATTGTACATGTAAGTTTCTTATCTATTTTCAAACATTTCATACTTCTCCTTTTGGCAGCTCGCTGGCACGCTTGAGAAAGTTTTTATTTTGAATTTCTGAGCGCATATGTTTGCGCTGGTCAGTATTTGTTTATGCAGATTTTATAATTATAAGGTCCGCACAATTCTAACACCAGTATTATATATCGTTCTCTAAATAGTATATGAATCATTCAAATCATACAATAATATTGTGCAAATTATACAATAATATTAATATTAAAACTGATCTTTTAACAATGAATATCTGTCAACAAGCTTACTTTAAATTTATATTAATCTTTTTATTTTAACCAAGTGTTCTTTTCTATTGTTTTAAAATGCAAACAACCTGGCTTTATAAAAAAACATTTTTATCGAAATATAAAGCTGTGAATTCAACAATGGAACTTTATTAATTTTAAATGGTAAAATTCTAATAAAAAAAACTATTTATTTACTTCTTTAAAAAATGTTTTATAAACTATGAATTGAATTAAATACCTTTCAATAGATGATGTATACAATTGTGGGAAACTAAATCTTGCAATCTTAGCATCATAACAGCTTTTATATATCTTAAAACAATGTGTACAATCCAAAATTCACATCAATCCAAATGTCTTTATTGATAAATAAATAAAAAAAACAAGTTATTTCGAAATATTTCACAGTTAACTTTTTTTGAAATGAAATATTCGGAATTTTCTTCCCATTGTTGTTAAGTAATTAATGTAAATAATGTTTTCATAAAAAGGCGTTTCTTGCATGCACGTTACTAAATGACACTTATTTAATATCATTTTTTCTAATCCTTAGCTACCACGACAAAACATTCAAATTTTTTAAATACAGTTAAATTAAATAAAAATAATAATAAATAAGTTCAACAATAAATCTTTAAATAATTTGTTTAAACTAATTTTTCGTAAATAGAATCTTCTTGATATGTTTGGTTTAAAAAAAGAATGTTTAGATCGAACTGACTATGTAACTTCGATTTGGTGTAAAATTTGTGCCTAACACAAGGGGAAAGCATTTGTTAAGCCATCGGAAGTAAAGGGAGCAACAGAAGAGTGTTCAGATAATATTTTGCCACATGGATTAAGCGTGTAACAAAACACACAGTGAGTACGAAATTTTTCACTTGAGTATAAACTTTGTAGCTGTAATTAATATGTGATATTTCGAAGCTATTTTCTAATCTAGATCAAAAGACACCAAAGAAAAGGAAAACATAAAAATGCATTGCAAGAAGATTAGAACACAGCTGTGGAAGAACGTATTGTCAAAGAAAATGGTATCGCGTTGGACCCACCTTGAGCCTGAATCATTTTGAAGTAATCATAAGAGTTCAATGTAAAAATGGTTTAAAATTCATTGAAAATATTTTGTTAATGTCACCATGCAGGTAGAAGTTGCAATGTGCAAAAGTGGTTTAAACTCATCAATTGAACAATCGTTTAGTACGCTATAACTTATGATGACGGAAAGAAGAGTAAAGTTGAATCACCACACTATTGCTACCTTAATGAACATAAAAATCAACGATAGTTAATGGACAAAAAACGAAAGGAAAGAAATACTCAATGGAGCTGTTGAATTCATCTTAAAACAAGAAGGAAAGTTAAGGTAGATGAAAATGCAGAGCAGGAACATATATGTAAAAAACCTACAGTCATTAGTTTAGAATTCATCAAGTGGAACTGAAATCTCTGATAGTGATTTGAGTAATAGTGGCATCATTGATTGGCCGATTTGTTTTCTCGTCACTGGCTGTTGTTAAAGTGTTTCTACTCCTCCCTCATTTACAAAAGAATTAGCAAGCTAATTTTCATTCACACGCCTGTAAATCTACAATGTAGAGGCTCTTAAATTTTCCCTGGTTCTGACAGGTATGTTTGTCAGGGTACTTATCCACCAGTAAAAGTAAATATGTAACCCTTCCAACAGTCTGGCCCAATATCTTCAGGATAGAATTTCCTGTAGAAGATACACGTTTACACTTAATAGCCTGAGGGTTAAGTTATATGTGGACGGTGCTGGTGTCTAGGATTTCACTTGTGTCATAGTTACAAATAGTGTCTGCTAGCAGTTTATCGGTATGCATTAAAACTTCAAGGTTTTAAGTGAGCATGTAAAAAGAGGGCCTGCTTTTTTGAATGGAAACAAGGCTCTTTAAACAAATTATGTAACAATATAAAATTAAGCTTATTTTAAGTATTTAGGATCCGCTATATACCAACTGTGTATAAAACAATGGACAACCTCAAACTTAATATTTTTTTACACCTCACACTATTTATATTAACAAGGCAAGTGCCTAATTAACTCGCCAAATTTTGAATTTACATTTTGCAAGCTGGCATGTAATTTCAAACGGAGAAGTAATAACCCAATATTGATACCATTAAACATGTTAAAGAAATTTTAGATTATGTCAGATTTATTAATCCAAATAACCATATAAGAGTTAGATTTTCTGGAATAACATATCGTTATGATGCAGAGATAACAGATCAAATCGATACCCTTAACACTAAAATGAGAAATTACTGCAATAGTAGAAAGCTAGGATTTATTGACCATAGCAATATAAACGAGAGTCATTTAAATGGAAGTCACATTCATTTAATCAGAAGAGGAAACTCTTGTTTCGGTGAAAATATTGATAGTTTTTTGAAATCATTTTGAGTATATGGTTCTGACAAATTTAATTCTAACCGTAATACCAGTGGAATTTATAATACCAATATTGACGAGATTAAACGCTTGAAAATCCAAAATCAAAAAAAATATAATCTTCTCTTACATTAATATTAATTCAATAAGAAATAAGTTTTCCAAGTTTGGGTGTGCCTACTCGAAGGTTATCATAGTCTCATATGTTTCAAATAGATCTGAAGGATTATTAGCGTTGAATTCTGCGTTGCCTACTCGCTTGCAAATTGTGCCCTTTGAAATTAATCTGAGAAAAGAGAAGTGGTTGTTTGTGACTATTTATAAGCCACCTACTCAAAACAGTAAATATTTCCTAGAAGCATTATCTGATCTGCTTGATTTATATTCATCTGAGTATGATAACAAAATAATACTTGGTGATTTTAACTTAGAACCTAATCAAGTAGATATGAAATCATTTATAAATTTAGAAAATCTTTATAATCTCATCAAAGGGAATACTTGTTTTAAAGGGAAAGGGTCATGTATTGACTTGATACTGACAAATAGAAAGTATTCCTTTATGCATTCTTCGTCATATGAAACTGGTTTAAGCGACCATCATCATATGATATATTCTATGTTAAAAACAACATGGAAGAGAGAAGAAAGTAAAAAACTAGTTTACAGAGAGCATAAAAAATTTGCATTTGATTCTTTTCAAAATAAATTAACTCCTTGTTTGAAGAAAAACATGAGTTATAATGAATTTGAGCAATGTTCCATTGACGTTTTAAATAATCAAGAACCCAAAAGAACCAAATATTTACGTGGTAATGAAAAACTACATGTAAATAAGGAGCTTGGAAGTGCTATAGTGAAACGTTCACAACTAAATAATATTGCTAACAAGTCAAAACCTAATATTGATTATTTGAATTTCAAAAAGCAACATAGTTTTTGTTTGTTTTGAAACTTAATAAAGAAACCAAATAAAGTTTCTTCCACAAATTTGATGTTTTCAATGAGCCTAAACCTTTTTGGGATACCTTTAAGCCTCATTTTTTTAATAAACACTCTAAAGGTAATTCAAAAACCTTACTTATGAAAACAACAAAATTTTACAAAAAATGAGGAGGTATCAGATATTTTTAATATGTTCCTTGGCAAAATTACGAAAAGTCTTGACCTTTTCGATTGGCCATATCTGTCTTACAATAATAAAACTGATCCTATTGATACAGTCATTAAAAAATATCAGAATCATCCTAGTATATCAAAAATTAAGCAAAATTATCGACACGATGTCAATTTTCAGTTTCATCCTGTTTCTGTTACGTTGGTTACAAAGATTATACAAAGTTTATCATCTAATAAGTCATATGGAGGTGAAATACTACTAAGATTATTATTACTGTGATTTTACCTTTAACCAACTAACAGAATGCATTAATGAATGTTTACATAATAATTGTTTTCCAGACTCATTAAAATTGGCTAATGTCACTCCTGTTTTTAAGAAAGGTGACTCTACTGATAAATCTAATTATAGACCTATCAGTATTCTACCTTTATTATCTAAGGTGTTTGAAAAGATTGTCTATAATCAACTCTATGAGTATAGTTAAACTAGATGTTTAGATTAATTCAAGCATGGCAAAAAGAACTCGATAATTCAGGTCTTGTGGGAACCATTTTAATGGATCTTTCGAAGGCATATGATTGTCTCCCTCATGACCTTCTAATTGCTAAACTTGAGGCCTATGGAATAGACAGAAATAGTTTGAAGTTGATATTAAATTTAGTTGATATTAAATTACCTTGCTGATGATAATACGATTTATTCTTGCAACAAATCTCTTCAAGTCATCAAAGACAACCTTGTTCATGATGTGAAAATTTTACTGAAATGGTTTAAGATCAATTTACTTAAAGCTAACCAAGAAAAATTCCAATTTATGATTGTTAGAAAGCATGGTTCCTCAGCAAACACACTTAAGATTAATAAAATAAGTAGTAAGGAGACTGATGTAGTCCCCTTATTAGGAGTTATAATTGATAATCACCTAAATTTCGAAAAGCATTTAGACAAGATATGCAAGACTGCTCAGTATAAACTACATGCACTTCGTCGTGTTAGAAATTTATAACTCCAGAGAAAGCAATGTCTTTATGAAATGCTTTTATAAACAGCCATTTTAACTATGCTCCTTTAATTTGGATGTTTTGTAGAAAAAATCTTACAACAAAATAGAAAAAATTCATCACCTAACTCTTAAGGTTATCTATAATAGTGATAATTTATATGAAGAATTACTTCTTCGTAATAATGAAGTTTCTATTCACCAAAGACATTTACGATTCCTTGCCACTGAAGTCTTTAAAAGCGTGAATGGACTAAATCCTGACTTTATGTCA
>JAUELD010093257.1:0-19064 GCA_031471615.1 Aglantha digitale | reverse complement strand
GAGAGCAAGAGAAATTAATCTTTAAGTAAAGCATTACAACTTATATATTTTTTATATTGTTCTAAGCTGTTAATATAATCTAAAAATAATATATAGTTATATCAAACAAACTTTACTATGTGTATACATTCTGTATATAAACATGAATCTATATTGGTATGAGCTAACATCTAGAAATAGTAAGGACCTGTAGCTTATAGTTCTACCTTTGTTTTCAAGTAATCTTGTATATGGAAATAATCATTTAATACATTTTACATTTTTTTATCCAAAAAGAAGTTAAAAAAAATTCTTTTTCTTAGGATGGTACCACTGAAAAATTTTGATTGAAAAGACATGGAAAAATTTAAATTCTGCTTTGAATTTAATTCTTCTATTTTGCTTCATTTATTTTATATTAACAATTTATTTATACACTTGCAAGAGTAGACACCAACTCAGGTTTTTAGTGTCCTTCTTCATAAGCATTTTAACATTTACTGTACTTTTATTGAACCAGATTCCAGTTTACTGGATTATCCTAAACTTTTAAATTGACTTTTGATAGCCATTGAATACCCAGAATTATAAGAGACAAAAAACCAGCTTATTTATTGTATTTTACTGATGTTCAAGTTTATTGGTTAACCAAGTTAACTATTTTATCAGTTTGTCAATTTTATCAGAAAATCGTTTTGTTTCTCAACTAAACTTTTCTTTTTTAGTAAAAAAATAAAAACATCAGTTCAAACTATGACTTCTCGATTATCAGAAAAACCACCTTTAAACCTAAATGGGCTGTCTTCGCCTCCGGTCCGAAGAAGAAAAGTTAACCGTCAATCCCCCGTTCCGAAACGCCGACAAAGTTCTCCTGGTAGGTTGAAAAGAGACAAGAGACTTATAAGAAGAGATTCATCCGGTATAGTTTTTAATATTATTTTAACTGTTGAATTATTTATATTTTTATTCAGTCCCTGTTGTTTAAGAATCTTGTGGTCCTTTTAAATTATGCATAGCTTCTTTTCATTTTGATAAAATAATGAATTGGCTCAATTGTGAGTTTTTTTTTAAAAAAAAAAATACTAAAATAATGGTTAAGTGATAAAATATCTTTAAATGTATAGACAGTGATTCAAACGATGATTCTCAGACAATACCAGAAGAAGTTGTAGCTGCTGTTGAAAACAACAATAGACCGAAAACTCTATCTCTTTGCTCACACAGTACTATGGAAGGAGTAAGTGAAAAAGAAATGTTTCAGTGTGGTAAAAATCGCCATTGTACCATACATAATAAAAGTCTTAGCGCATGCACTTGCAAAATCAGAAGAAATACCACTGTTCTTTCTCCGGGAATATCTCAAGATGAAGTCATGGAGAAAGAAACTAAATTAATCGTGTTAGATTATCTCAGTTCGTTATGTGTGGAAGAACTGACAGCACGTAACAAAACAAGCAGAACATCTAGTTTACTCAATACGAGTCAAGAGGACTATATAGCTGGTAAAAAAAGTGGTAAAGCAAACACCGTAACTATTGGTGAAAATGAGAGAAAAGCCATTCTTGCTCACCTTGCAAAGCAGGCAGAAGAAGAAGATTTAAAGAATGGTAAGAAACTTGGTCGAAGTACGAGTGACATTTCTGAAAAACAATACGTAAAAATGAGACGCAAGTTAACGGAAATGAAAGAACCTATACAGAAATGGATGGATGTAAATTTAAAACAAGAGATTGAATGTTTTGCTCGTCAAGGCCAACTTAAACCTTCGCCTAGGAAATCCATTAGACCACAATCATGGACCGCGCAAGCAAAGCAATCCCCCTTAAAGTAAGTGTAAATTGCTTTAAGGATTTTTGTATGTTCACTTTCTATTGTTTTTACATTTTGATATAAACACGTATATCTAGGTTAACTATGCCCCATAGAAGTTCGGCAGCCGCAATTCTTGACACCGATTCTTTAATGACACCTAATAGTTTTGCAGTTAATCGTTTGGAAGAAATTAGTGAAGAAATAATGCTTGATTACCCAGATTTATTAAACAGACATATATCTGAGTTATTATTACCGCTGAGCAACGAAAAATACGTTTCTTACGATGTATTTAAATCTATTGCAATATCAGTGTTTGATTTGAAATTAGCACGTGTGACACCTACTGTTTGGTCGAGGATAGCATTAACTTTATACATGGTAAAAGAAACCATGTTCCTTGGTAATTTGAATGATACGCAGTTAGAGCTGTTGGTTGATTATTCTACAAAATTTCTTAAAAGTGAAGCAAGTAAAGAAGTGGAAGAAGAAGGGGGTTGGGTATGAAATTTATTTTACACGTCATTGTTACTTGAAAATATGTGTAATCTCTTGGTCAATTTTAAGTAAGCGATCGTTGGCTACAATTTTGTTCTTTTCGTTATTGCCCAATTTAAAGAATTGTAATCATCAGCATAATTCATTTGCTTAAAAAGTAAAATTACTTACTTTTGCGTCATTTCAATACATATCTTAAATTCTTATTATTTTATTTAAAAAATGATTAGCCAATGGACATCGTGGCGGAACGCGGTGGGTTTTAATAGAATGAACTATAATTTTTTTTATTTCAACTGTTTACTTTAAATTTACTTTTTCTTCTTTTTTATTTCAACTTTTCGTCTTGTACTTCTTGTACATGTTGAGATGTTAACTATTTGAGCGATATTATTTAGGATTCATTAGAAGTAGAAGAAACGATGTTGTGGGCAGGAGCGTATGATGCCATAAGTACGGATGACGAAAACGAGACTCGTAAGGAAAGAAGAATTTCCCGCCATAAAGTTTACAAGAATGCAAGTTTTCGTGAAAAGGTATCACAAACTGTAGCAGAATGGAGTCCTATTGGAATTGCAGCAATGTTAGTCGCTATAGGAATCGGATATAGCTACATTAAAACGTAATACACGTTAAGTTATGTTTTATATTTTTATATAAGTGTTGTTTTGTGTTTCCAAATTGTGTTAATAACCGTACTAACCTATATATGGTTTCCCATAAAAACCTCGGTACGAAGTTATATTTTAGGCGTACAACATTTTAGTTGTATAAACTTAATGAATATTTATTGCTCGTTCAGCTGGAACCTGAATGATCGTTGTTGGTGTTTGTATATACGTGAATATATTTTTTCATACGTTTAGTTACTAATTGAAATGATTTAGCTTTGTATATAATTCTATCTACTCTATTACTTCCACTGATTCCTGAAGGATATGAGGGATTAGGTTAATATACATATGAATTACTATAACATTCTAAATTAAAATTCTGTTGCAATGTTAAATTACGTTAAATTAGTTCACCTCCTTATCTTGTAATTTAATATGACTAATCGTTTATTTTTTTATAGTATTAGATTATCGAAAATGATTCTTTATATACCTGAAACTATGTACAATACAATGCTGTTTTTTAAAGTTCAATTTGAAATCGTGTTAGGTCTTGCTAACTTTTATTTCAGTAACCAAGACTGTCTAGCAAGCTATAATTCACCTTTGATACACACAAACTAACATCAGTACAACTGTTCTTTCTATATCATCAATCACAATAATGTGGAAAATCGCTGGACCTACATCTTCTACAGCATTAAAAATTACTATGAATGTAATTCTTCCCAAGATTTAAGCACTTTGAAGAAAAAGATCAGTTGTTTGCGCTAACTAATAAGTTCACAATACTAGATAAGCTAATAAACAATAAATATTGATAAAGAATATTAAACTAACGAGTATAATTAAAATAGTACCGCCTATGACAGAACACTGATTTTCTTTCATGTTCTAGCAATGTTAATACCGCTATGCGTCAACTGAGCACCGTTTAATTAACACAGATATGTGAATTTTATGGGGAGTTAATAGCGAGGTAATTATAGGGGGTTAAACGTTTCTATTGCTACCATGGTTTTTGCTTTTAATGCGAAATACTAGTTGTCAATTACAAATTAAGTTGCGTTAAAGCTTGACTAATTTCAGTTTCGTTTACATCACTATATTTATGATGAACAAGACCAACAAGCTGGGTCAACCGGAAATTCGTCATAAAAGTTGTATATTCTCAAAACGCATCTAAAATCAAGGAAGCAGGCCAGTTTTTTAAAAAATACATTTTAGATCGAACTGAACATGCAATTTGGAAGATGTTTCGACTGTAATTGGAAAATCAAAAATTACCCGAGTGGAGGCTAGTCTCGTGCTTATAGCCATTTTATTAAATTTCTAAGCTAGTCCAATAAAACTGTTTTTATTTGTCAATAGTTAAAACCTTTTTACGCGATGGGAGTATATTGGCATTGGAATGTAAATTAGTATGAAATTCCAGAATAATTTGACCCAATATAATACCTGCATACTATAGCTCAAAGAGGTATAAAATGTTCTATCTGTTCCTGTATGTATAAGTATATTAAATTTTGACATCTCTAACTTGTTTATTGTCTGGTTATCAAAAAATGACAAATATCGGATATCTTATATCGTTTTCCTGCCATTATGGATTAAAACATACGTCTGAAAATAAAACATTTAAGTAAAAATATGGTTCTCCAACACACAGGATGAGGTTTCAAAATTTCTAAGTGATAGTAATTTGATGTTAATTGATCATTCGATATATATTAATTTCGGGGTAATTAATCAATTTCAGAGAGTAGGAATAACATTTCTTTTGCATCTATCAATGTTCAAAACCTTTTTCACTGTAATATATTTACATATGAATAAACATTTCTAGAATAAGCGCAAATTTGGACTGGATATTCTATCTATGAGAGGTCTAGGGGCAGCTAATATTACTCCTGATTATTATAGAATAATCTACAGTTTTAGGTAAAATGAATTTAAGAATGGTACAAACATATATTTATCAAAAATATTTAAATCATCATAAACTAATATCATAGTGATAAAAAGACAGATTAGATATAAAAAAGTCGAGTGGGAATAAATAAGTTCTTTTGCAAGTATATGTATTGGCAAGCAAAGTGAAAAACTAAATATTATGGGCATAGAAATATAAACGGAAAGAAAGCGGAGTAAATTAAGAGCGATAGAATACCTGTTTATTAAGTACACAGCATTAGATTTTATTATGCACCAATTCAAATGTGCTAACTCTGCAGTTACCTAAATTGGAGAAACCAATATAGATTCGGATTTGGCATGCTCAAAATATCAATTAAAAAATTTAGATTGTATGTAAACGTATTATCAAAATTTGAGCTATTCAGACAATTTGGTAATGTGTTGCTTCAATTAATAAATATTACTACTATGACTGTTTTTTTCTGCTCAACCACAAGCGTAGTGTTTTAAGAGATGTCTTTCTTAACCTTATATCTTGCTTAAGGTTCGATGTTAGGACCACTTGTATTAAACATTTTCTAATGAGATTTTTCTACACTGTGACAATTTGGAAGTTGCAAATTATGGAGATGATAATTTCAATACTGCACCGCACTGTTTGTAAATGAATGCTTATTCTCATAAATCTTTGGAAATCTGAGAGATAGATAAAAATAATTTTACCACACATATTGGCCATTATCAAAAATAATTTCTGCAGTGATTTTAAATAGTTATATTTTATTCTGGTGTATTTGTTTTTCTTTCTTCAAAAACGTAAATTAAATTTAGAAAAGTAATAAGATTTATACGCAGATTTATTCCTGATTTATGATTTTTTATGATTAGTGCAAATCTGGCATGCATTAGTAATAAATCGAGTCATTCTTTCGTCATCTAAAATAAAAATCGTGTTTGTTTTTGCTTAATTGCTTTTTTTAAAAAAAAATATAAAAAATGATATCCTCGTCAACAGAAACGTTGGAATTTTTTTACTTGTTCAAAAAACGTTATTAATGATAATTTGAAACTTCCATAAATAAGCATGATAAAAACGTTTCAACAGTGGTTTCATTTTTTTCAGTAACTAATCCATTCTGTTCTACGGTATATATTAATTATATCTTCTTTTTGCAAACAACTATTTAAGAAAGGCGTGTTCAGTTCTACTAAACAAGTTATATAACATTTCCTTGTTATTGATATGCGTTGGGTTCATAACTTAATGAAATCTTGATAAATTGAAACAAAGTAGAGAATTGGATTTAAAACATGGTAGCAATCTGTTCAATACCAACATGCTTTACGATTCCTTGTGTTATTAAATAAAACTGATCTAGTGTGCTTACTACGTGTTGGGTAACGCATTTGATCTTAAATTATACTTAAGTTATCATATCAAACTTGTACATCATATTTAAAGAGATATCTTGCTTGATATTTTCGTGTGAGATCTTTTACTATCTATAATATCAAGTGCTTATGAAAATTATATTATACAACCTTTTTATGTCACGAACTAAAGGTATGATGGAAAAGTATAAAACGTATGAATGAAAATTGATTTAAATATTTTATCATAATTAAAAAATATAATCAATTTTTGTTGTTGTTGTTGTGAAAGATAAATGAAAGATGTGTAAATAAAGTTTCAAATTTCAAAACATTACCTCTTATTATATATGTAATTACCGTTTATTGTTACGAAAAATGGTTTATATAATGATGGTATAATAAAGTAAAGTATCATGCTTTTAAAAAAAATGTTTATATAAAAAGAGATTTTAATTTTATATGAATCCTTTATTATACAAGATCGTTTGAACAGTGCAGTTTGTTGAAGGAAATTAACTCGATGAATTAAAATGATAGCTGTAAATGGTTAGGGAATATTAATCTAACATATACGTGTGAATACAACAAAGTGTACTAGAGAGTTTAAATCTCAACTATAATTACAATCTCAAACTTTTTAAAACTTTTAATTACTTCATAGTTAAAAAACATTTGTAGATTTGAGTTTAAACAACAAATAACATAACTAAATATTGGCAGTTACATTATTATGTTGATATAATTACAAGACAAATATTTGGAGAGGAATCAAATACAACATATAAGATTTCAATTGAAGAAGAATTAACATAACTATAAACTTTGGTTAAGATTTAAAGTTGAAACAGTTCTAGATTTCATTCTAAGCAAATACACCGATTTTAATTCTCGAAAAATGGCTGTCGTTACCGTAAGTTTATCGCATCAAAATCTTTTTAAAACTAAACTAGATTATGATAGCGAAATCAATATGTATACAGATTCGAACAATTTAGTAATTGGTGCGTGCGAAATGTTACGAATTCGCAAAAAGATTTGCGATATGTATCCAGACAAAGACGTGATGGTAGCGCCGTGTTTATCAAAACTGTATATCTCACGTGAACTAAAAATGTTCGACTTTGACGGCAAAGTATCGCCGAACTGGTTTTACTTTAACACAGGCATTATTTCAGTTATTTACGATGTCACTGATGGAGATTTGATGTTAGCTTTGTTCGACGAAACCGACGTTCGTTTACTTTGGTGTTTGAAGTGGGCTGAATACATCAAGTTTCAAACGCAAACCTCAAACTTTCATATATTAAACACAAAAGAAGACTCTTCTACCCATGTCGGAATTTTATACGATAATAAAGATGTCGCTGGTCTCACATTCAATACAGTCAACGTCATATATAAAAACTTAGCTAAAAAAAAATCTTTTCGAGAAAAGGAAGATTTTGACTGTCCAGCTACCGAGAAAACATCCAGCAAAAATAAATTATTGCGATCACTTTCAATACGTAGAAGTTATAGACAAAAAGAGTCTGCTAGTAACAAAAAAGAATGCGGCGATGAAAAAACTGAATGTTCTATAAAACGAAAAGTTTCAATTAGAGACTCGTTGAAAAAGAAAACAGCATGGAGCTGTAAAAATAAAGCGTCATCTGAAGACATAAAAAACAGACAGGCAGAAAAAACAGTACATAATAATTGTGAGAACGGAATTACTAAACATGCAGCCTCACTCATTCATCAAGACGAGGTTTTCCAAGTAAACAATATTGAAGAAACACAACGAAAAGTAAGCGAGGAAAATGAAAAAGAAAGTCGAAGAAAATTATTTAAACTCCGTCGAATTTCAAGAACTCGATCACTAATAACACCAAAGAGAGATTCTCAAATATCACACGATGAAATAAAAAGCGATAGCATTACTAAAAAGATTTCGGACCAGACACAATTCCAAAGAACAAAAAGACTAGTTAAACAACGGGCTTGCACAGATACTTTGATACTGCACGATAAAACAATGAAAGCAGTCATCGATGCAGCACATACGGCAAGATTTTCGAGGGAGAAAAAAAATCTATTAAAAAACATGAAAAGTATAGATTTAGAAGGGACTGATTTATGCGTTACGGAGTTATAACGATTTTCCTATTTTCTCATTGTACATATGTTAATATATCAATACTCTTAGTTTTGTAGCTTATGTTAAAAACAATTATTCATTATTAATATATAATATAATTGTTTACTTTAAAGACTGTTTTTTGCTTCCGTCTGACAATAACCTATGGTTGCAAAACAACAAATTTCTAAAGCATCATAATAATATTAAAAAGTCCTCTTTCTAGAATTTATTGTCGTTATATTTGGCTGGAGTTGTGTCAATGAGTAAGTGCTGTGCATTTTATCAACATGCGAAAAGAGTCGTTTAAAAAGGGTTGTGAAAAAAAGTCATTTTAAAAAGAGTTGTTAAAAAAGCTGTTAAATAACTAAAAATAACTGAATATGAGATTTTTCATAATGAGCGTGTGGTCGAATGATTACTGCGCGTAAAACCAAATTTACAAGACCTAGCTATTATAAAACATTTGCAAAATAAATGACTCGTATTTCAAAACAATGACATAATTCATCAGTTACTTCAATTTGTAACTGTATATGTGACTTTTATCGACACAAAGACAACGATCTGTTTTTATTCTGCAAACTAGAAAAATAGATCATTAGCGTTGGTACTTCAAGTGTTCAATACCGTATATATGGTATATCAACCAGTATATGCCGTATATATGAGCCGACACAATGCAGTCAAGTTGCTTCTGCGTGATATTTATGTCACAGGGGAAAAGCTGCTTCATAGATAATCAGTGAAAAACCAATAAAAATGGATTATGCAACATAAAAGCAATAAAATTTGAGTCGATATTTGTGGAAAAGTAATTTGCATATGACAAGTGACAATAAGTATAAAGATAGCATCAAATAGCATAACCTTAAGGTTTAGTCTTCTAAAAGAATGATAAAAATAGATAAAATGGGATGACAATCTATTCGACATATGTCAGATATCCTTTCGGGTAACCTTTGATTATTGACGGGAAACTTTAGTCTGTCGGGTAACTTTAGGCTGTCGGGTAACCTTGGACTGACTGTCGGGTAATTTTAGACTGTCGGGTAACTTTAGACTGTCGGGTAACCTTGGACTGAGTGTCGGGTAACTTTAGACTGTCGGGTAACCTTGGACTGACTGTCGGGTAATCTCACACAGAAGCGTTGAGGTAAAAGCAATATGCACAAGTAATTAAACAAGTGTTAATAATGCAGTTGTTTTAATCGACACATTGTTTTCTATTGTATTGTATTCTATAAAAGTTTTAAAGAATAAAACAAAAGGTTTAAATCTTTTGACTGCCGAAACTATTAATCGATGACCAAGAAACCATACAATAACAAAGAAGAAATATTAAAAACAAACATCGGATCACTGTTTTCAATTCCTGCAAATACTTGAAATATTTTACAAGATTATACTTATGTTCGAAAATCACAGTTGTAGCTAATTGTATTAGTTTATCTAATTAATCACATTGTGGTGATGTCACTAACTAATAGAATAATATGGTAAAACACTCTGCATCATAATTCTTCTTGCGTAAGCAATAATGATGGTACATATATCATTTATGTCTCTTTAAAATTTATATGCTACTGAGTAATGCAAGTTAAACATGATTACTTTCGTTTATACCTTTTTACTAGTTATGTGTTTTTAAAATGATTTAGCTAAATAAATTCATATATGCTGTTACATATTTATGACTCGTTGTAAAGTTATATCTATATCGGGGGAAATGAAAAGGATAATATCAATAATCTGTTAAAGATTATTATTTTTACAAAACCCTTTTTTAATATATTTGAGGTTTACTCATTTCCTATAAAGTTGATTAGCAGAATAACATGGGCTTTTTAAAATGATTACTCACACTTTTATCAGGGCGATAAGAATTTTCGTAAAATTATGTGTAATGTATGATGTATCAGTGTATTTATCATTATTTAGTCGCTTTGCTTTGGATTATTTCAAAAGGAATATTTATCATTTTTACCATAAAACAAAGCGCTATCGTTAACAGATAATTAACGGCAAATATGTATCATTTGGAAGGACTGGCGGTTCCCCTATTCGGTTTTTTAACAAGAAATAGTAACTCAACGTTTTACTCCAAATTATTCTCGATGTGGGCACTGCAGAGATCTTTCTGTTAAATGCTTTTTACTGTCTATTCTATTTTCATGACTGGAAGAGAGTAAAATGTTAGGTTTCTATGTAAATAACAGAACACTTTTGTATAATCCGGTCCTGAGATAGAATAGGCAGAAAATAGAAGTAGACAGAGAAGGCCATTTATCATTTATCATCAGCATTTTTATCGTAACAGCATCGCAATGACGATTTAAATAAGTGAAATAATTATCGAGAGAATAATGCATGCAACTTGATGTAATCTAATATTTAAAAATAAGAATTTAAAATTAAATAAAATTTATATGATATGACCGAACGACCATATATTTAAAATATTTACCCAGCTCACTGGGATTGGTTGAGAGCTCCACCAATTAAATTTTTCAATTATAAGGGTTTAGGAGACAGGGATTTATACTGGAATCTAGTCTCATCGTAAATAAATGATTTGTAATCGACAAATTGATCATTAGTCACGTTGATAACGTTGACGTACATGGTTTATCGTTAGCTGTATAGATCGATAAATTTGGAATTAATATCAATTTATTTTGGATTTAATAATAATTGATTTATTAACGATTTAATATAACATTACTTATATAGCGTCTGACTAATTTACAACTGACCACTTTAAAATTTTATAAAAGATGCAACCTTTTAGACGTGACAATTCTGTGACTGGTTGTCAGAGAATAAATTTTCAAATATAAGTTTTGCTGGAAAAACAAACGAAGTATAATGTTAACATTAAGCTTTATTATGAAAGATTACAAAATTCGTAATATCTTTAGAGCCTCTGGTGTTTCTAGGACCAGAATTAGTAAAAGATCGAAATACGAAACGTCCAACGTCCAAATAACCCATGGTTAAAAGAGTTAAAAGCCAAGGTTTCTGTTATAAATCGAAAACAAACAATTAAATGATGGTTGTTAGCAAAACATTTCAATACTTACATTTACAACACAATTTATTAGTGAATTGTTCAAGCTATTGTTTCATAAACTTACTTACTACGTGAATTTTCTATGACGGCTATCGAAATATATGGTCACGCGTTTATTCTAAAAGTAACTTTGAATGAATGAAAAATCGTGTCCTGTGAGATTAAATCGTGTCCTGTGAGATTCCTTGCCCTAAGGAAGTTTTTATCGAACTCTAGAAAATCTTCTTGAAGATTTGAGCAATTTTTTCCGAACTTTTGTACTTTGTGGCGTAGAAGAAAACTATTTTAACTTGCGGTTGGAATATTTATAAAAAGTTAGAAGTAACATAACTAACTGTCACATGATTATAGTTAATGCAATAAATCAAATGATATGTATGTTTTTTAATAATATAAAACTTGCATGAAAAACTAAAGTAACCCGATCATAGTAATCCGATCAAAGTAATCGAGTCAAACAGTGGTAACCTACTTGAGATAAATAAACTACAAGATGCGATATTAGACAGTTGTTAAATAAACAAACTGACACTTCAAATTTATTGTAAGTGTTGATGTTACGAACAACATGATTCGAACGTTTTAAATAATAACAACGTAAGCTGTTTTAATAACATTAACAACAACAACTTAAAAATAAAAATAAAAACAAAAAATTGTTAAGAAAATAAACATGAAACAAGTTTCATTTTTAAATATTTCAAATTTTAGATATGATTACGGTATTAATAATGGAATAAACATACTTATGAAGACAATCAGCTTTTCATTCATCAATCATATAATCCAAATTTTTGTGTCAAATCTATATTTATCTCCAGTCTGGCAAAACCCTAACTTTCTTACATGTTGGATTAATGGAATTCAGAATATCATGTAGCTAATATCCATGAAAACAGAATATTTGTAGAGAAAATATAATCTACCAATCCATGTTGATTTTACCATTATGTTAATTGGATTTCCCCTTTATTCACTTATTTTTATACATTGAAACTCTGTTGACTGAAGCCGATTAAATATAAAAAGAAGACCATCAATGATGCCTATATAAAGCGACCTCGCATTTTAAATATTTGGCAGTTACAACCAAAAATTGATTTAGTGTTTTTTTTGCCATTTCTAACAGTTTATTAGTACAAAAACAAATAGCACACAAAACTGACATGTGATCGTGTTATAAAATATGATATAATTATACGCTAGGAGATGTAGAAAGGTTAGTGTGACTCCAGTGGCTGAGAATTGAATGAGAGTTAAAACTTAACTTAGATTGAACTTAATATTAATTGATGTTCTATATTTAAAATTATGCAAGACGACCGACGTCCTGTTTTTTTTAAAAAAAATTTAAATTGATTTAATAAAGTTTTTTTTTTCAACTTTTATGTTTGGCCTTAGTGGCCATAACAAGCTTTGGTGAAGTTGGATCTTACTTCTAGTATAGCGTGTGCAAAAATAGATAAAGTGTGGGATGTTTTCAATATCTTTACCACAACGACAAGTAAACCAATGCTTTGTAAATAAAAGTTTAAGCCACAATGTCCAGTTAGTAATTTCGTGACAAGAGATATATTTATAGCTAACAACATTGTTTAGTATTTTTTGAATAACTCGACAAAAAAGCTTTGTAGTTATTCCTTTATTAATTAGATTTTAGCGATTTTCCCAAAATAATTTTTGTGATACCTTTAAATTCTGTTGGATCAAAGATAAGGGGTGGTGGTTGTAAATGATTCATGTGAATTTTTGCATATTTGTCGGCCAATACGTTACCAGGGATATCGGAATGATCAGGTGAACAAAGAAATTCGATGTTATACTTAATTTCTATAAGTTTATCATATATACACAGTTACTGATCAATTAGCTTCGCACGTCTTGTGTATTGAGTAGTGAGTGTAACATGCTTACAGAGTCAGACATGATAATAACAGATTTGGATGTAGTATTGAAAAGATATATATATATATAGCAATGATAAATAAACCGTACAAACTCTTTGTACTACTCAAGTTGTTTAAATCATCACTGAGTTTCAGTTGAACTGTACCATATTGATTAGCAGTAGTCTTGAAACATGAAACCCATAGACGACGTATAATCGACGACGTATAATCGAAGGACTGAAACCCCATGTTTAGTTACAATACCTGGATAGAGAGAAATTCAACATTTTACCTCTTGTATACTTTTGTCTAATATGTTTATGAAAAAGCCATTTTTAATCAAGTTGACCAACAAAACATCTCATAGTTGATACTATTTTCATAGGAATGTTATTCATATGAATTCTCAGATATGATATTTTATACTTTCTGGAGATTAAAATTGCTTCTGTTTTTGCTGTATTGAAGTATAAATTTTTCTTCCTGCCCCATTTTGCGACCATTTTCATTGCATCGTTCGCGTTAGTTTGCAGTGTTTCAATGTTATCACTGGTTATAAGTAAATTACTATCATCAGCAAAAGCTTCGATAAACGCTGTTAAATCTAATTTGAAAATATCGTCAAAGTCTATATCCCATAGAAAAGATGGCAGAGTTTCTGCATGCGGACAAGGTTTTGTTATAGTTTTTGTTAACGTTGCGTTTTGAATATTTATGGTAACTTTACGTGGTGAAAGAAAACTTATAACCTAATTAAATAGCTAGGAAATGTTTTCTTTATAACCTTGTACATTATACTTGTATGCCAAGTCGAATCGAAAGCTCCGCTAATATCAAGGGAGATTAGTGACACATATTTTTTTTCAGCTAAACTTTTTTCAATCTTATTAAAGAGATTGATAAATCATCTTCACAAAAAGTGTTAATTCTAAAACCATATTGGTTGTTATCAATACATTCATTTTCTTCTGATATTTCGATCAGTTTATTGTAAATAATTTTGAAAAACCATTAAGCAGTTATAGTTAGCAAACTAATGAGCCTATATGATATAATACTAGTTTTATCTGCTTTATTTGGTTTCTGGAGAATTTTAATACTTGCTGTTTTCACTGTTTTCAACATTACAGTGTACCTAAACGGGTGTACCTAAACGGGTTTCTAACGTTATTTTTCATCGATCAATATTGAAGCGAGTAACGAAGATAACGTAAAGAAAAATGTTAGTGAAATTATCAATACGGATAAAGTTTTACCGTCGATTCACGTTTCACGGGTTATGTACCTAGTATAATATGATTATATAGTACACCAAGCTACCATGTTTTAAGCAACAGAAATGTTACTAAACGTAAATGTTTTTAGCTTTAATTTGAAGATGAAGAATCATTTTTGGCAGTTCTAATCATTTCAGTTCCTTTTGGGTCAAGGACCAAATCAGATTTTCGTAACCCAAATTTTCACGCAAGACCCAATTTCTTTACTGCAAGAATTATATTATATTAAAGAAATTTTTCTTTGGATAATAGGAAGCCCACTAATCAGGCATAATGCGTATTTTATTAAGTTACACACTTAATTTACCGGCTTCTTACTTCTGACAACAAAAAGTTTAAGGAGGGCAACTCGATGTTTGACGCTAATACTATGAATGTATTGGGTGCTGTTTATTTAGTTTGTAAGCATCTAAATTTTGAGTTCATCAAAAGATATAAAGTTAAATTCTTCATGAAGATTTTCTCTAATTTGATGAAAACTAGTCCTTGCCCTAACCCCTACCCTCACAGCACACTTTTTTTTCAATAGCAGTCATATACGGTAAATTCCCGTAAATTTTGATGCTAACAAATTGCACAAGTAAGAAGTATATGTTATGGAGGATTTGTTTAAAAGCAAAGTTATATTGCCTTCCTTTTTATAGTATACAATAACAATGTGTTCTTTAGTAGGAACAATATTAACAAAGTTTAACAATTTGTTAAATGTCGAGAGTCCATTTTTGCAATATCGAGAATTCTTTATTTTGGGTGTTCGCAGTATCAAGAGTTCATTATTTTATGTATTCGCAGTATTGAGAGTTCATTGTCTTCGGTGTTGTAGTATCGAAAGTCTATTGTATCGCTTAATCGAAACTTTTTAATCTCTAACTGAGTTCGGGCGTAAGTACTTAAGGGACCATTATCTAATAAGTTATCTATTCAGTCACATCTTTTCAAATTTTTAATCACCAAAAGTTTAAGCGTTAAGTTGTTTTGATTGTGTAGGTACAAAATGAGGTAATAATCAAAATCAAGATTGCCGAAAAAAGGTCCAAACAATACAAACACAATTTTTTCATTTTGCAGTTGTATATAAAGTTTTTAAAAAAAGTCAAAAAAGAGCACTAAAGTTCATAGCCAAGAAATTCCCGTTCTCTGTTATTCCGAAATTCGACTAAAACTAGTCTATTATTTTGGAAACCAGACGTTTAAAACCTCAAATAGCGGGAATTTTACTTTTACTTTTAATTGAAAATAACACGTGACATTGACTGTTCATTGACTGCTGAAAACATGCGTTTATTAATAATAGTTGACGCGTTCAACTCTTTTTCCTTTTTTTCGTGTAATTGTTTTTGTTTTTTTCAAGTGTAGGAGTTTAAACACTTGTGTTTCTTGTTTATTTTCATTTCAATTATTCTAATTCCAGTTTTAAAAAAATTATATGATAATACAAGAGAAAAAACAAAGATCATAAAATGTTTGATACTTTGTACTTTGGGGATGGTGCACCAAACTTTTATACTAACAAATTTAAGGGTAGCTATAATAATCATCGTGTACTGTTTTCAACTTTTATTAACTCAAAGAAAAGAACCAGCAACATCAAATTTAACTATCTATAAATAAAACATAAGGTACAAGAAAACAAACAACACAACAACAACAAAAAGTTATTACAGTCCACAATTTCAAACAATAGATAATTAAATTACAAATCTTACCATTAAATTATATAACCAAAAACTACCCAGATAAGTAAAATGATAACCAATATAAAAAACATTATAGAAATATTACTGTCTTAACAATAAATGTTTTGAGAGAATATTTTTTTGCAATTTCAAAATATTTTCGAAAGCAATATTGCTATATTTACTTTAGTTCCAAAAAATACGAAGAAAAGTTACACAGTGGCAATGACGGTCTTTCGTATTTTCCATTGGCAAATAAAGAGCATGTTCAATTTAAAATAAATATTTATTACCATTACCAATCAAGCATTCTTACATTTTGAACATTTAAATTTCTTTTATAAAAGTATCATGCATGCAACAAAAAAGTACCAACAATAACCTGTTTTAAACAAAGACACAAAAAATACTAGCTAAATTTACGGTTTTAAAACAAATCAGCTTTCGATAAAAATAAGCGTCTGAAATAGACGTCATAAAAATTACCATGAAGTCATTTGTAAGACAGTGTTAAGTCATCATTAGGAAAGTTTAAAGTTATTTCTAAGATAGTGCAAAGCCATTTTTAAGACTTTTTGGGCGATTTTTATGCTCTTTCTAATTTCTATAAGGATGCTTGTGAAATTATTAAGAACTAATTAAGATTCTAAGAAGCTGTCATTTCAAGTAACTGTGCAGCCGCTCGATCTACGTTTCCACCTGCTTGCAACAAGACAGATTTTATGATCTCTTCATCAAGTTCTGGACACATTTCTTTCAAAGTTTTTAAGTCTTGTTCATTAATTTCATTCACAACTGGTTGTTGAGATTGCTGTTGTTGCATAAGTTGTTGTTGTTGAAACTGTTGCTGCAGCATTTGCTGTTGCAATAATTGTTGTTGTTGTGTAGTCGATACCATTGCAGGGTGCCCATACATAACCGGTGGATAGCCGTAAACAGGTTGTTGGCCATAACCAACAGGAGGCATCATTATCGGTCCTCCCATTAAAATAGGTTCTTGCATTTTCTAAAAATAACAATGATTTGAATTGTTTGACTTGTAGTTGCACTATTTATTGGACTTGTAATGGTTGAGAGTTCGAAACTAACTTTTATTTTTCATTTGAAAGCAACTTTATCAAATGAGCAAAATCGTTGTACAGAGTAAATATTAGATATTATCATAATAAAAAACAAGTAAGATATAAACCAGATTTCTTTCTATTATATATGTATAAGCATGAGGAGAATTAATATGAATAGCAAACATTTAATTAAAAAATCGTTACTTCCTTGAAACTGGTTGTATATAGAAACACACAAAAACTTAATACACAGACCCTCAAAGCAGATAATGCAGAAAACTTTCTTTAGATGAGTGTCTTGAAAAATAAAAACTTGTATGATCAAAATATATTCAATAAATGTTCAAAGTTATCCTACAGAAAAAAGGAAACTGTTTAATATAGTATATTCCTCAAACGCAATTTTTAAAATTTCATTCACTAAAAGGGTAATCTCCATGTGCGTGTTCGTGTAATTAATAAGAGTAACAAAATAGAGAAAAAATAAACAAATCAAACTTCAGATCAAGCTGTCATTTCTTGGCATGTATACCTTGTATTGAAGTACTATTTGTATCATACCCTCTTTACCGTCGCCTTGTTTCCCACTTAATGGGTACCATTCATCAACTATATTACCAGCAAGGACTTCGTCACTTATCTTAATCATTCCCAATGCAATCCGCTCATCAATGGAAAATGTGCGCTAAATAATGATGCAAGTTCAAATTTAATTACTAATTTTGTTAACAATAAAGTTCTGAATAACAAGAGATAAAGCACTAACAAAAAACAAAGAAGCAATCTTGGAATATTCAAATTTAACTTAAAGAGATATATATTATCCTGAAATGGTATGACTTGATTAGAAACAAAATTAAAAATATTTTCTGGAAATTTATTTTTAGATTCAAGCCAATATCTAACTACATGCAAAGAATTACAAAAAAAAATAATGCACTGTTTCAGAGGAAACTGCATTGTGACTGCATTGTGTACAGACAGACATGACTGAATTTAAAGGAAGCTCCAGGCAAAATGCAGGTCCAAAGAAAGAAATAATCAGTATAAAAATACTTTAAATACTTATTTACTTCATCAAACATTTCCAGGTAAATTTCATTAACTTGGTCATTTATGCGACTATAAAAAAAAATAAAAATAAACTCTTTTAATCTCCAGATGTTATAATAACCAGATGTTATAATTAGAAAACTAGAATTGAAATTTTTGACTGCAAATATATTTGATCTTTCATGATTCTATATATCAAGAATCTTACTGTTGCATTATTATGAATAATTTTCAAATCAATAGTTAAAAAGCTGTGTGCTGAAGTAAAGCTAATATTTGAATAAGAGTTAAAATAATTCACCCTGAAAGATGGACTTGTTTACTTTATTATTATAAAGAGATGTTTTTAAAACATTTTATTATTAACAATGATTAACAAGTGAACATTCTAATATAAAAAGAAAAAGATTTCAAATTTTGAAAGGTTGTAAAAATCACAGATACAATTTTCAAGAAAAACATGCGATTATAGGATAAAAAAAATACCAGTTTAATGATTTATTCCAACGTGGTGTTTTTGCACCATTATATGCAGTCATGGTTTCAAATACTTGAATACCAATTCGCAAACGACAATATGGATCCATTCTTGTTACTCCATAATTTTTGGCTAAGCGAGCCTAAATTTAAATTCAACACATTAGACATATACTGGATTATAAACATTAACTAACAATATGTATGTCCTATCACCCAAAAAATTATCTGAAATGCTGGATAAA